>JBAKBP010022795.1:0-38156 GCA_037953745.1 Lithodes maja | reverse complement strand
CCGTTGTACTATAAGTATTATAAATATGTATTTTGTTTTCATCTGAGTCAACGAGTTCTATTTTATATCATTAGTTATAAGTGTTGTGTGTGGGACTTATTAGTAATGATGAGAGGAGAGAGAGAGAAATTGCGTGGCGAGGACCAGTGAGTGCGCCACGCGGGCAGGTAGGCCTAATTCCCTCCTCCCTCTTCAGCGCGTGGGAAATCCTTTGTCGATCCCAGATTGAGAGAGAATATTACGTAATGATTGCTAGTGGGCGGTCCTTAGTAGTTGGCGATATGCTCACTAGAGGGCCGAGTATAAAAAGGGAGGTCTCGCCGCATTTTCCTCAGAACTCATTAAGGCAGAGCGACTTCTCATATCCCTTGCTACTATACATATTCTTCCGACTGATGTGAACTTTGTCTACTCTCTGAACCGCCTATCTTCTCCTCTTCCCGACCCTTTATAACCTCAATGACCCCTTTGGTGCAGATTTAGTCAGCCAAAGTATTATCGCTTGAGTTCTCACGAGATATATGCCTATTAGAATAGCCTATTTTGGAAGGGATAACTAGAATAGGATTGATTAATGTTTGTTGCACTCGTATATGCATTTCCCTGAGTATGATTATTCATGTTCCTGTTTTCTGCTGATCTAGGTGATGCTAGACTGGGATAAGGCTACTAGAGTTGTGATTCCCGATGTGTATTAGGTTTTGTTGAACCTGTACAATCGCAACGGAGACTTGGAAAGCCTAGGTGGTCTTTCTGACTGTGTACCTTGTGAGTTTAGCACTGTGTTGCGAGTGAGGGCTTTTGCCTCTGCCACCCAGCACTGTGCTAACTCGGTTGCTTGACTTTGAGAGGATCGCCAGGAGAGAACCAGATACTAGTGATCTGGATCTCTCAAGAGAGCATCCCGTCAATTAACGTAATTTGGCCGCACAGCCTTAAGGACCTCGCTAGGCTACGAGCCGCTTGCTCAGCCATTGTTTCCTAGCCTACTACATCCCAGCTAGACTTTGCTCGGTCAGCAGATACAGCATAGTATTGAAGCTTTCCTTATGTATGTTATTGTTTATGCACTATTGATTTAATGTGTGGCACGCACAGCTACTTTAGAGATTAGTGGCCCCCGAGCACAATCCTAGTAGGCTATTGCCAGTGCATTGTCGGAGTACTTCTTTTTTATGTTTGCCATTTACTACTGTCTATTCTTATAATTCTTCTTATGTCAATTTAAAGCCTTTAATATTAGTTAATTGCCAGTGTGTTGCTTATTGAATTGCTGTTCAAAATCCGATACTTACTTCTTACGAGTATCCGAGAAGCATCTAACTTTATCAGAAGATTCCTTGCTCGATGCTCGAGGACTATTGTTTAACGTAACGTAATAGTGCCGATCCGAAGTAGAGGGTGGAGGACTTCTTAAGTTCTTAGTCAAGGGTGGATTACTTCGGCTTCGGCCAACACTATTCTTTGGTGTTGTTGTATTTACTTCTTTGTTTGATTGTTGACCAGACTAGATAACTCCCGTCTCGTTATTAGTCTGTTGTGAAACGCTAGTACCGAGTTCTTGTATACCCCGTTATAGCAGATAGAACTCTGGAGGGTATTGGTGTTTTTTGTTCGGCTGGCAGTACTCTGGGGTTGGGATCGTGTGTTTCCGTTGTGGCAGCGAGCCATACTGAGTCCTGTGTGAGAGCCCTAGTGTACCCGAGTGCCCGGTCGTAACAAATGGCGACCTTGCTTAGGATTTTGTGAACAGTATAAATTTTTGCAGAGTTGTACAACATTTGTTTGTTTGTACTTTAGCGTGCATATTGAAGAATATTTTTTTTTGTAGGGCAATTAGTAGAGCATTTAAGAGACTCCAGTTAATTTAGTAATTAGTGCTTGCATAAGGAAGTTTAACACTTTTGTCTCGAGAATTTTTTTGTGGACTTCAGTATGTCGTGCCCTAGCACTGACGAGGAGCGAGAGATGCCATTTGAAGAGGTGCCGTTAGTAATCAGTGAGGAGGATGCTAGAGTTTTTGTGAGTAAGCGGTACCACGTGACGGAGGAGAGGCTGACTGGGGTGGATATTTATGGCTTGCACCTGATAGCCAAGGTTTTGGGCCTATCCAATGTAATAGGGATGTCCAAGAGGGAGCTGATTTCCTGGGTGTTGCGTGGGCGACATGGGGTTTCGGAGGAGAGGGCGTTTGGGGGGGTTCCTCCCCAGATCCCCTCTCACTCGACTCCCACAGTGCCGTCCACTCAGTTGCCGGAGATTAGCACTCTCCCACAGAGGGATGAGAATTGGCAGATTGGAGTGCCCTCGGGTGGTGCACATGGTGGTTCCCCAGTTTTTGCCCCCCCTCCTTCAGTAGTGGCAGCTCCCTCTTCCTGCCTGTCTCCAGATATGATATTTAGACTTGAGCTTGCTAAAATTGAGGCTAGGAAGCAGGAGAATGAGACTAGGAAGCAGGAGATTGAGTCTAGGAAGCAGGAGAAGGAGATTGAGGCTGAGATTAGGAGGCACGAGGCTGAGCTTAGGTACGACTCAGAGAAATATTGTGCTCAAATAGATTTAGATAAGACTCGTGCAGAGTCGACAGGGACTCGGATGGGCCGTGAGGGCCAAGTAAGAGAACAGTCCTTGTCCCACTTAGTCAAATTGGTGCCGGCATTTAGTGAAACTGAAGTCACAGAATTTTTTAATCGTTTTGAGAAGAAGTGTAGGGAGCATAATTGGCCTGAAGAGAAGTGGGCAGCTCTAGTCTCCTCAAGACTTACGGGTAAGGGTCTGAAGGCTTATGATGCACTGCCTTTAGAGTCTTGCATTGACTACCCAGTATTGAAGAGAGCTGTCCTACGGGCATACGAGTTGCAACCAGAAACATATCGATTGAAGTTTCGGGGTGTTACAAAGACTAGGGAGGCGACCTTTCTTGAACATGCCCGGGACTTAAAAGATGCACTTACAAACTGGACACGTTCTGAGAAAGCTGAGACGGCCGAACAGTTGACTGAGCTGTTTCTGCTCGAGCAGTTTTATAAGTGTACTGGTGCAGAAATGACTTTAACTATTAAAGAAAATAACTCAAAAACTCTACAGGAGGCAGCTGAGATGGCTGACCTCCGGCTATCACTAATTCGTGGGTGCGGGTCTGCCCAGCGTAGTGAGGCAGGTAACAAGGGGCGTGACGCCCCACCCCCCCGAGTTAGTGATATACATTATGCAAACAAGTACAAGAGCTATGATACCAAGACTGACCACAAGACTAGCACCGTCCCATTTAAGAAGGGGCCGGGCCCTTCCCAGTACCAAGGGAAGCCCAAAGGGGAGTTGGAGTGTTATCATTGTCATGAAAAGGGGCACTTTGCAAGAGTCTGTCCTAGCAAACCACCTACAGCAGCTGTGTCTTTGGCCTGCAACATTGGTGTGTCTCCGAAGTTTTCTGAGTTTGCCGGGGCAGTTCGTCAGAGGCTGAGGCACGGCCAATGCAGAAGCACCTGGGAGGCTCGAACCCTGCTCAGGATGCTTTTTGCGACCATAGAGGGCGGGGTTGCGTGATGTGGGCGGGGCGCAAGCATGGAGTAGAGGTCTTGCGTGATACAGGTGCTTCCCAGACTCTGATGAATAACTTGACTGGCTACCCTATAAATGCGGCTCGGGTGGTAGTGGTGCAAGGTATTAATGCAACTCGGTCATACCCGCTGGTGCGGTTGGAGTTGGAGGTGGATGGTGTGGCACGTGAATTGGATGTCGGGATTGTGGAGAAACTGCCAGTGGAGGGCGTCGACCTTCTTCTCGGCAACGACTTTGCAATGCCCGCTTCTGAGGTTCTACCCTTAGTCGTTGCCGAGAGGCCGGCCGACGTGAGTGGGGAAGAGCAAGAGTGTGTCGAGCGGTGCCAGACACAACCCATGGCGTGTGCTGTCACCCGAGCTCGGGCAGCTAAAGTGTCACAGCCTAGTCCTCCGTCTTCAGACCAGCAGAGGAACGATCAACAGGAGGAGGCTAAAGCTGGAGTTGGTTTTAAGAGTTTTGACTCGGCGGCTCTCCTGGGTGATTCAGTATTGGCACCTATGTTAGAGTCTGGAGAGGCCCCAGGACCTGTCACAGCTAGTGAGGAGGTAGGGCCGGAAGAGACTCCGAGGCAGCAACGTTGCACACGGAGAGAAAAAAGGGTTGCTCAGTTTGATATTGGGGGAGGACTTGGGTTGCTTCGGAAGCATCTAGACAGGTTGGTTCCCTCAGATATTTGTAAACTGCAGTTGGAGGATCCGGAAGTTCAGAAGTGTGGTAATGGTGCTGTCGAGATCAAACACGAGGACGGGGAAGCATGTCATGTGAACCTGTTGGAGGAGTTTGTGAGGCAACCACCTGAGCAGCCTACTGTCCCTGCGTTGGTCTGCCGCGGCCAAGGTGGAGAAGGAGAGGGGGGCAGTAGGGCACAGGTGGAGGAGAGTAGGGATTGTTATGTCTCCGGCGGAGCCGTGGGCGGGGGACACGAGTCTGGTGGCTGTGGAAGCGCTAGAGCACCTGCCTGAGCAGCAGTGTGCAGCACTCCAGCACCAGCTCGGTTCATACCCCACTGGTCGTGCCGAGCCCCTGAGTCTCGCAACTCGGGCGGTGCAAGATGTTCCACGGGCAGGTCACGTGAATGTTGAAAGACCGTTAGCCTCGTTGTTTCGGTGGTTCAAGGTGGGCGACGAGGCTTTGGCATGGTTGCCAGGTCAGGGTCGACCCATGGCTGCCAAGGGTGGTGGTCAAAAGGAGGACATTGAGCAAATTGGTAAGGTCGGCTGTGGTATCGCAGTGCCCGGTCGTCGCATAGCCTCCCAATGCTGCTCTAGTCTAATGCAACAGCCCTACCATAGACCGACTGTATCTGGCCATGTCGCTGAACGCGGTGATGCTGCGCAGGCAGATGTCGTCACAAGGAATGCGGGGGTGCGCATGTACGGTATCGGCGGGGAAGCCTTAGCAATAATGAACTGTGGGAGTGACTGCACGGGTGGTACTGATTGTTCCTCTCATGACCTGGCTGTTCTAGGGACGAAGGTGGAGAAGACGGGAGACTACAGGTTAGAAGCTGCGGTCTCGGCTGGGTTGTGGGAGGGCACTAGGCATGTTGTTCGTGGAGACAGTGCATGGCAGTTATTTACTAGGCTATGGCAGTACTTTCGCATGTTTGTTGCTTCTCCAGGCCTGATGTACGGGGTAGAATCCGACATGCAGGCTGGAGATAGTGCAAGGCTCAGTTTAATTCCCTACCGTATAAATCCTGCTCGACAGCCTATGGTGCAAGCAGAGCTGGATTACGTGTGGACGAAGGGTCTGAGGGATAAGGATTGTCGTGAGTGGTCGTTGCCTGTAACTTTGTCCGAGCGTACTAAAGAGGTATGTGGTTTTGTTGTGGACGGGAGTACCTACCGGTGCAATGTTATGCCTGACGGACGTAAGAATGCGCTAGCAACGTTTCAGAACCTGATGAATGAAATTGTAAAGGACGATGATGCGCTGGGGCATTTCGAGGTCTATGTTCCAGCCTATGGTCCGGTCGTTGTAGTTTACCCAGATCATCACCCTCTCAAGTTCTTGGACCAGTTTCACAATCGGAATATGAGGCTGACCAGGTGGTCACTAAGGTTATTGGTATATAACCTGGACATACGCCATATTGCCGGTTGTGATAACGTGGTTGCAGATGGTCGTTCAAGGGTATATGATCCTGGGTAGATTGACACACGGGTAGCCTCCTGCTTTAGTTTGAATAGTATTTTGCGCTTGGTGCTTGTTGGCTCGCGGTTGTAGCCCAGCGTATTGGGTCGTAAAGCAGGAGTTGAGCGTTTGGTATAGAAGAAAAATAGGCTGCCCTTATAGTGCAGCCGGGAAAAACATATTAAAATATAAAAATCATAAAAAAAACTCTTTCTTTTTGATATAGATAATTGTATAAGTTTGTCATAGCCTATTGAGTTTGAGTAGTCCACGAACTATCAAACGGCTGAGCTGCTGTAAGCTCGCTCTGGGAGCATGATATTGTGTCTTTTGCTATTGTTGGGAGGAGTTATAAAATGTGATTTTTTTTTATAAGATGTGTTTTAGTGATAAACTCAGCTTTGTTTTAGTGCCATGCGGTCGCTGGGTGTGAGGGGCTTGATGGGGTTCTGTGTGTCAGATTTTAGCTCAGGGTTGAGCAAGTAAAATCTTGGGGGAGGTGTGACGCATGTCGAGTATGAGCATGCTGTACAGAACGCCCAGTCATGCCCCACTCTCGCTAGGATCGTCAGCAGGAACTTTGGCTGTAGTCTGTGTAAAGTTTCCTAACTTAGTTTATGTGAGCCGTTGTACTATAAGTATTATAAATATGTATTTTGTTTTCATCTGAGTCAACGAGTTCTATTTTATATCATTAGTTATAAGTGTTGTGTGTGGGACTTATTAGTAATGATGAGAGGAGAGAGAGAGAAATTGCGTGGCGAGGACCAGTGAGTGCGCCACGCGGGCAGGTAGGCCTAATTCCCTCCTCCCTCCTCCCTCTTCAGCGCGTGGGAAATCCTTTGTCGATCCCAGATTTGAGAGAGAATATTACGTAATGATTGCTAGTGGGCGGTCCTTAGTAGTTGGCGATATGCTCACTAGAGGGCCGAGTATAAAAAGGGAGGTCTCGCCGCATTTTCCTCAGAACTCATTAAGGCAGAGCGACTTCTCATATCCCTTGCTACTATACATATTCTTCCGACTGATGTGAACTTTCTCTACTCTCTGAACCGCCTATCTTCTCCTCTTCCCGACCCTTTATAACCTCAATGACCCCTTTGGTGCAGATTTAGTCAGCCAAAGTATAATCGCTTGAGTTCTCACGAGATATATGCCTATTAGAATAGCCTATTTTGGAAGGGATAACTAGAATAGGATTGATTAATGTTTGTTGCACTCGTATATGCATTTCCCTGAGTATGATTATTCATGTTCCTGTTTTCTGCTGATCTAGGTGATGCTAGACTGGGATAAGGCTGCTAGAGTTGTGATTCCCGATGTGTATTAGGTTTTGTTGAACCTGTACAATCGCAACGGAGACTTGGAAAGCCTAGGTGGTCTTTCTGACTGTGTACCTTGTGAGTTTAGCACTGTGTTGCGAGTGAGGGCTTTTGCCTCTGCCACCCAGCACTGTGCTAACTCGGTTGCTTGACTTTGAGAGGATCGCCAGGAGAGAACCAGATACTAGTGATCTGGATCTCTCAAGAGAGCATCCCGTCAATTAACGTAATTTGGCCGCACAGCCTTAAGGACCTCGCTAGGCTACGAGCCGCTTGCTCAGCCATTGTTTCCTAGCCTACTACATCCCAGCTAGACTGTGACGCATGTCGAGTATGAGCATGCTGTACAGAACGCCCAGTCAGGCCCCACTCTCGCTAGGATCGTCAGGGCAGGAACTTTGGCTGTAGTCTGTGTAGAGTTTCCTAACTTAGTTTATGTGAGCCGTTGTACTATAAGTATTATAAATATGTATTTTGTTTTCATCTGAGTCAACGAGTTCTATTTTATATCATTAGTTATAAGTGTTGTGTGTGGGACTTATTTGTAATGATGAGAGAGAGAGTTATGTAACGACGGCCAGTGAGCGCGCCACGAGGTGTGTAGGCCTCACTCCCTCCTCCCTCCTCACGCGCGTGGGAAATCCTTTGTCGATCCCAGATTGAGAGAGAATATTACGTAATGATTGTCAGTGGGCGGTCCTTAGTAGTTTGCGATATGCCGCTAGAGGGCCGAGTATAAAAAGGAGAGGTCCTCGCCACAATTCTTTAGAACTCATCAGGCAGAGCGACTTCTCATATCCCTTGCAACTATCCATATTCTTCCGACTGATGTGAACTTTCTCTACTCTCTGAACAGCCTATCTTCTTCTCTTCTCGTCCCTTTTTAACCAATGACCCCTTTGGTGCAGATTTAGTCAGCCAAAGTATTATCGCTTGAGTTCTCACGAGATAAGTGCCTGTTAGATAGCCTATTTTTGGAAGGTTAACTAGAATAGGATTGATTGATGTTTGTTGCACTCGTATATGCATTTCCCTGTGTGCGATTATTCATGTTCCTGTTTTCTGCTGGTTTAGGCAATGCTAGACTGGGATAGGGTTTCTGAGTTGTGATTTCCTATGAGTACTAGGTTGCGGTTGAACCAGTACAATTGCAACGGAGACGTGGAACGCCTAGGTGGTCTTTCTGACTGTGTACCGTGGGAGTTTAGCACTGTGTTGCGAGTGAGGGCTTTTGCCTCTGCCACCCAACACTGTGCTATCTCATTTGCTTGACTTTGAGAGGATCGCCAGGAGAGAACCAGATACTAGTGATCTGGATCTCTCAAGAGAGCATCCCGTCAATTAACGTAATTTGGCCGCACAGTCTTAAGGACCTCGCTAGGCTACGAGCCGCTTGCTCAGCCATTGTCTCTTAACCTTATGTATCCCAGCTAGACTTTGCTCGACCAGCAGATACAGCATAGTATTGAAGCTTCTCCTTATGTATATTATTGTTTATGCACTATTGATTTCATGTGTGGCACGCTTAGCTACTTCAGAGATTAGTGGCCCACGAGCACAATCTTAGTAGGCTATTGCCAGTGCATTGTCGGAGTACTTCTTCTTAATGTTTGCCATATCCTATTGCTTATTCTTATAATTCTTCTTATGTCAATTTAAAGCCTTTAATTACCAGTGAGTTATTCATTAAATTGCTGTTCAAAATCCGATACTTACTTCTTATGAGTATTCGAGAAGCATCTAACTTATCAGAAGATTCCTTGCTTGATGCTCGAGGACTATTGTTTAACGTAACGTAATAGTGCCGATCCGAAGTAGAGGGTGGAGGACTAATTAAGTTCTTAGTTCAAGGGTGGATTACTTCGGCTTCGGCCAACACTATTCTTTAGTGTTGTAGTACTTTCTTCTTTGTTTGATTGTTGACCAGACTAGATAACTCCCGTCTTGTTATTAGTCTGTTGTGTGAAACGCTAGTACCGAGTTCTTGTATACCCCGTTATAGCAGATAGAACTCTGGAGGGTAGTGGCGTTTTTTGTTCGGCTGGCAGTACTCTGAGGTTGGGATCGTGTGTTTCCGTTGTGGCAGCGAGCCATACTCGAGTCCTGTGTAAGAGCCCTAGTGTACCCGAGTGCCCGGTCGTAACAAGACTTTGCTCGGTCAGCAGATACAGCATAGTATTGAAGCTTTCCTTATGTATGTTATTGTTTATGCACTATTGATTTAATGTGTGGCACGCACAGCTACTTTAGAGATTAGTGGCCCCCGAGCACAATCCTAGTAGGCTATTGCCAGTGCATTGTCGGAGTACTTCTTTTTTATGTTTGCCATTTACTACTGTCTATTCTTATAATTCTTCTTATGTCAATTTAAAGCCTTTAATATTAGTTAATTGCCAGTGTGTTGCTTATTGAATTGCTGTTCAAAATCCGATACTTACTTCTTACGAGTATCCGAGAAGCATCTAACTTTATCAGAAGATTCCTTGCTTGATGCTCGAGGACTATTGTTTAACGTAACGTAATAGTGCCGATCCGAAGTAGAGGGTGGAGGACTTCTTAAGTTCTTAGTCAAGGGTGGATTACTTCGGCTTCGGCCAACACTATTCTTTGGTGTTGTTGTATTTACTTCTTTGTTTGATTGTTGACCAGACTAGATAACTCCCGTCTCGTTATTAGTCTGTTGTGAAACGCTAGTACCGAGTTCTTGTATACCCCGTTATAGCAGATAGAACTCTGGAGGGTATTGGTGTTTTTTGTTCGGCTGGCAGTACTCTGGGGTTGGGATCGTGTGTTTCCGTTGTGGCAGCGAGCCATACTCGAGTCCTGTGTGAGAGCCCTAGTGTACCCGAGTGCCCGGTCGTAACAACATATAATAATGGCAATGAATATAACAAACTAAATCTAAGTAACTTTGCATGTAATGCATACAAAATCATATTAAATATTTTACTATGTTGTACATTTTTGTTTTCAAAAACATTGATTTCCAATGGAGATAAATTTTGCAATGTAATGGATCTTTCAATTGATTCACCAACTTTTCCTCGTGGCTTCTCAGTCAAATCTAATAGGGAACCGAAAGCCTTAATGAAAATAATTTGTGTGATACATAAAGTGATATTTAACTCGACATTTCTACTACTTGAAACAAAATATTACTAGCCACGGGCGATTCAAAACAAGTGAAGACTCTCATGGAAAAATATATGGTAACTTAGAATGTCACAGTTTATGAGCAAAGATTATGAGTGAACTTTTGATTCTGATTGTACCTTAAACCATTGAGCACGATATCGCGGTTTACCAGTATTTCGGCTAACATAAGTATTTTTATTTTATTTTTTCTATGTGAGTGACTGAGACAAAATGCAGAACTACCTGAGGCGAGTGCCTCCCCCAGAGCTGAAAGAGTGACAGGGCCAAAATTAAGTGGACATTAAAGCCATTATGCCTGGACACACGTAGTTTGAAGCCATTTAAGTCATAGGAAGAGGGAAAGACTGATTATGGGAGAGAGTTTCAGAGCTCCGCTGTTGAATAGAAGAAAGATTGAGAATAATGTTTCACTCTTGGGTTGGAGAGTTGTAGAGAGTAGGGGTGGGATAGTGTTGCAAGACGAGTGCTACGTGCTCTACGAAGAGGGGGTGCTACACACTGAGAGAGCTCTGAGGAACACTGATTATTGTAATAGCGGTAGAATAGTGAGAGAGATGCAACATTGCGGCGAAGAGAGAGAGACTGCAGAGAATTGGTGAGTGGAAGTGGGTTAATAAGACGGAAGGCTTTCCTCTCTGTTTGTCTAGAAGTACTGCGTGAGATGATCCTCCCCACACGTGTGGACAATACTCAATACATGGACGCACTGTGCCCCTGTACGAGGTAGAAGCTGCTCAGGGGTAAAGAACCCCTGGAGGCAGTTGAGCACACCCCGCTTCTGGGTAGCTGTTTTAGCAAGAGTGGTATTATGATCTTTCCAAGAGAGATTAGAAGAAAAAGTGACACCAAGAATATTAAGAGAGGATGAAGGGTTAAATTGTATGTTGTTGAAGAGTAAATCATAGTTTTCTGGAAGGGGCGACGAGTAGACAGATGGAGAAATTGAGTTTGGGAAGCATTGACATTGACAAAGTTTTCTTGCCCAAATTAGAGATGCTAGAGAGATCAGAAGATCGGAGGTGCTTTATGGCCTCCTTACGTGTATTTTGGAGTTCGTGTTGTGAGTGATGTTGTGGAAGGCTAGTTGAATAGTATTATCGAGTCGTTAGCATATGAGTGAATAGGGTTGGAAGTATAGTTGAGAAGGTCTTTAATTAATGCAGTTTACAAAGATTGTTCAACAATTATAGGGTATAAACTGTCTTCAAATAAACCCTTCATAAACCCTTAGATAATTCCAAATGTTAATAAAATCGTCTAATGATGACCAAAAATATATGAATAAGTGTGACTGCGAACACTGAAAGGATTAACTATGTTTGTGTATTCGCGTCCATCCCGGGGTTTGAATGTGTTCAGCCTCGTCTCTCCGTCTGACTGTCTGCCTGCTTCAGTTCCGCATACATTTCCATGATTACCAGATACATATATCAGGGTGTAGTCAAAGGGGAAGGGGCCCATGAGGGTTACCGTATCATATAGAAAACTCTTATATACAACTCCTGGAGGTGGTTGAGTACACCCCAGCTTCTGGGAAGCTGTTTTAGCAAGAGTGCTAATATGATTTTTCCAAAAAAGACACCGAAAATATTTAGAGAAGATGAAGGGTTAATTTGCATGTTGTTGAAGAGTTGGACATAGTTTTCTGGAAGGTGGCGACGAGTAGACAGATGGAGACATTGAGTTTTGGAAGCAATGAAAGTAACAAGGTTTTCTCTGCTCCAATTAGATATACAGTATAGTTAGACGATTGTGTGCAGTTTAAAAGGATCTGTCATAGTAAAAAGGGTAAAATGAAATGGTTCGAAGTGTGTTAATTGCTGGAGGCTCTTTGTAAACTAAATAAAATCGTATAATTGTAGCCTGAATATAGTTAAAAGGACGGCCTTGGTATTGAGTGGGTTAATGTGTTGTATATAATGCCAGGGACCCGAGAGTGACGGTATCATGATCAATAACGCTTATATACAGTATACACAGCTCGGATACTATTGTGTTAGGAATGCCTGTGTTGAATGTTCGACTTAAATATTCATGTTAAGGGGAGATGGGCCGTTTTCTTGATCTATTTATTCATGTATTCCTGTATTTCTTAGTATCCTCACTAGACCTCCATCAAGCTTAGAAAAACACCCCCTAGACCCCCCTCAAGATATATTTGTACGTTTTTCGGTAGAAAAATTTCCCGGCCGAAGGCCGGTTCCTCTGAAAATTTCAGGCTCGCCAAGAAAAAACCGACAGCTAAATGGCTCGAAAGTTCTTAAAATTGACAACAAGATGGGGTGAAAGGTGTTAAAATTGCCAAACTAATGAGCCGAACGTCTTATAATCTCAAAACAAATGGGGCTCAACACGAGGGAGAAAGGGAACCAGAAAAACGACCCATCTCCCCTAAAGTATTGTGGATGTACGAGGTTGTAGTCGCCGGTGCATGCATGATCCCACGGTCACTGTATGTTAATAGAGAACTCTTATGTACTATACTATTGTGTTAGGAATGCCTGTATTGAATGTTCGACTTAAGGGGGCCCTTTTTTTTTTCTCTTTCTCTCCCTTTTTCTTTGGGTTGTATCCATTCGGTCCCATTCAGCCTACTGTTTTAAGGCGTTTATCCCCATCCAGGTGTCTATTTTTTCCTGGCGAGCGACAGCGAGCTAGCATATTTTAAAAAAAAAATTGATATCAGGCTAAATTTGTAAATTTTTCGATAGAAAAATGTATCCGGCGAAGTAAAATTTCTTCATATATTGCTGGCTCGCTATCGCTCGTCAGGAAAAAATCGATATCCGGATGAGGATAAACGTCTAAAAACAGTAGGCTGAATGGGGCCGAATGGATATAACCCAGAGAAAGTGACACAAGGGGTAAACAAAATCAGGTCACCCCCCTTAAATTCAGGTTAATTATTGTGGATGTATGAGGTTTTAGTCGGCGGTGCATGATCCCAGGGTTACTGTATGTTAATAGAGAACTCTTATGTACGGTAGCGCTAATAAGTCATGTCTCAGCTATCGTTATGTTTGGCTCGCTCTGTGCGGTATTAATGTCTGTCAAAACCATTCCAAAAGCTTCCTCCATCTACAACACTCCTTCTCTTCTATCTACACTTTCCCAGCCGTATGGTCCTAGTGTACTGTCTGATGGCGTAATGGGATTGCAAATATAAGAGATGACGTTGAATAGGGTGGATAAGTGTAGGAACATGTCTGTATATCTCACTCGAAATGAAGAAATCCTGTTTAGATATTGCTGATACAAATTATGAAACTAAAATATACTTGGTGCCGAGACATCACTTATTAGGCCGACTGTGCACTGCTAGGATATTATATATTCCGGAATGCGTGCATGGAAATCTACTTACATTCACATTTAGTATAGCATCGTGGATATATGAAGGTGTAGTCGCAGGGTTACGAGATCATAATAGAAAACAAGTCTTATAGTATACAATATACAATGCTAGGATGCTACAGCATATGTTCGTGAATGCGTGTATTGAATTCTACTGTACTTCTATTCACGAAAAGTATACCATTGTGGATGTATTAGATGTATTGTGGATGATAGCATGTGGAGCGGGCCTATGGGTTACCGTATCATAATAACAATCTCTTCTATACAAATCTGAAATACTCTATGTTCGGGAATGCACGTATTGACTTCTACTTATATCCACGATAGGTACTGTGGATGTATCAGATTGCAGTCGTCATGCAGGGTTATCGTATCATGATAATAAACTCTTACATACACTGTTATAGGTAGCGCTAACGAACTTGACAACAATCTCGATACCTGACCTCTTCGTAACTCAAATGGACCTTAAGCTGTACATTTTCACACATGTTTCCTGGTGAACTCTTCCCAAATGATAGAAATGTCAGCCCGATTGTTTTAATTAATTTAGAGTTTTAAGAATGTATTGAGTTCAGATTATTGTCAAATTCGTTGGCGCTACCTATTCATAGTGTGGCCGTGACGTCAGGTCACGAGACGATAATAAACAAACCAGTACCTGGCCCTTTGGTACGGGGCTGCCGCGCGCTTGTACACAAAGAGACTGGTCAAGTTTGTGTTGTACCAGGCTGTTTTAGCACACACGGATAAGACAATGTGCTTTTGTATTGATTTCAAACAATCAAAGATGTAAGGAAAATATATTAAGGAAACAATAACAAGCTTCAAAGCAGTAACATAAAACAATATGATGAATAGATGATAAGACTGAATATTGAGCTCTCAATAAGAATAAAGTTTTGTTATTATTTTTTATATAAAGCGCAAAGCTCTTTATCATCCATCGCCGTCTGGAAACTGTCTAATATCTTCTTGTATAAGGACTAGGCTTAACAATTATCTGTACTGATATTTATAGTCTCATTTTACACAATATATTTGTATACACATTTATGTTTATCGATGTATTAGGGAGGTAACCGCAATTCACGGCAAAGCGTATACCATTAGCCTACACTAGATTACCGTATCCTATGCAAAGCCAACTGAAAACAAAAGATTAATAGGACACCAACAATCTATTAACCACATTAATGATGTATATGAAATGTCTGTTATGATGGATGGGTGAGGGTAAGGGAGATTTGTCATTCCATTCTTACACAAGATATGTTTATATCAATCTATTTTACCTTCCATAATGAGAGACAATACGATTCATCACGAAGTGTAGCCTACCAGCTGATATATAACAAACGTATATATTATATACTAAATGAAGAGACAAGAAATAATTGTGTGTCTTTAGACCTCTTCATGTAGATTAAAATGTATACATATACGGTACGAGTATATCGTTTGCTTCAACAGAAATATTCCATGATAAATAGCATAAGGAACAAACACAATGTAAGGCATTGATCTTGGTACAATGGCAAAGCTGCTAGATGTAAAGTAAGTACCGGTAATAAAACGAAACGGATGAAAAGAGTTGATTAGGCTATGCCCAACAATACCGGTATCTATCAACTGAAAATATACATAATTATTATATAATCTATATTTTATTAATTTCACCCCAGCATATGCCAATTTTGTGAATAGATCATTTATATAATATGCTTACCTGTCGGATAAATTGCGTCTATATATGCAGGGAAATTTAGACTAAATTAAGTAGTCTCGTTGGCAATATAAACAAAATCCATCCTAGTTTTACCATTTTAATGCAGCAAAATTATATAAATCTGAACTTGGCTCTTTTTACCAACCATTGGCGTGCAACAATATCAAACCCACCAAACCTACCTAAGAATTAACTTAACTAACGGTGTATTTGAGGAGGTTTAAAGCAAAGTCAGTTGTATAAATATATGTTACCTTCCATAATAGGAGAATATACGATTTATCATGAAGTTTGTCGGTTGAAGCAAAACTATATACCTGGTACCGGTACCGTTTATGGACATACCTTACCTACATTATGATCCATGTGGATTGGTCTAAACTTCTGGTCTTCTCATATAGTTTATAATATATAAGTGCGTTTCATCTCCGCAGGTAGGCTACACTTCGTGATGAATCATATGTTATCTAACAGTGGAAGGTAAATGGATAAATGGATTGTGCAAAGGATCGATATAAACAGCTTTGTAAGGATGGAATGGTCGAAAACACAGGAACAATTTCCTTTATTTAAACTCATCCACCCACACAAACACTACCTTGTGCAAAATTCATCAATTTACAGTTAGTATTTTTAAGTCTAGCCCATATATAAGGTGATATTTGGTGTAGGTTTTAACTTTTGAACTTGTTTGACATCAAATGTTGATTAAAATCCAAACTCGATCGGTTATATTTTGTCAACTCGGGTATTTCTATGGTTGCGGGAGTTTTACGGGTAGAGGGTATTACAATAAGCTATATACATCGGAGATTTGACCATATTAATTAACTAAACCTGTATTATGCATCACTGAAATTATAAGTAGGCCTAGCCTATGTACCGGTAGATTGCTTTACGTACCTTTAACCCCTTCTGTACCGGTGATGTACTTTTCATTATATTCTGGCCACTATTAGACGATTCTGTACAGCTTAGGAAGGACGTCTACTCATTACAAGGCTACAGCCTATCTCAATTAATCCTTTTAGATATCATATATCCTTCCCAAGCTTAAACAAAATCGTCTAAATGTAGCTGAAATCAAATACAAAAAGACGTTACCGGTAAAGAAGGGGTTAATATTCTGTTCTCAAAGATTTCTGTACGGTATTCATGCGCAGTTCTGCTGTTGTAACAAGGCTTATCTTAATAGTATATCTAATTTCCAAAACGTAGACATTATTTGATCTCTCTCTCTCTCTCTCTCTTACCCACTCTAAACCACTGTTTGGACACTTGATCCTCAGTGTTTTGGAGGACAAGCAACCTAGAAGGGTCACTAGATCTGTTGTTGCTTGATTTCCTTTGTACTCCTTTGTACTCTCTCTCTCTCTATATATATATATACATATATATATATATATAAAAACAATAAAAACATATTACAGAAAGGAAGTGAATAATGGAATGTTGGTGTCTTATAACAAACTTTTGTTTTCTGCTTCGCCTTCGCTCGCATAGTAATCATTAAAAAAATATACGGAAAACGGATAAATATCAACATACTACTGTATGGTGTAAAATTATAAAATCGACATGTAAATAATGATAATACAGTATTTAAGTTAGCCCAGTATATAAGGAGATATAGTCGGTGTTGTTCACTCTTCATACACCCTGCTTTTATCACAAGGCAGTAATAAGTTTTTATTGTCGTAATTTCCCTCTATTTTACCCTAGGGACCCTCCCCCTTCAGAACACTAAGAATGTATGGCGATAACTCAATTTCCATAGTGTTCATGTTAGACACGGCATTACGAACATATAAAGTAGAAACCGATTCAATCGCATAGAGTTCAACGTGTTTATTTACTTGGGAGTAGCGGGCCAATGATGCCCCACGCCGTCTGGTGGAGAAATCGGAACTAACCCCGTGCACACTATGAATAGAATCCTATATGTTTGGGAATGCTTAGTGACAAAATACAGTATTGTGGATATAATACGTGTTGTCCCAAGTTAAGGAGCCCAAGACTACGGAATTTCAATATATAAAACTCTCCTATATACGTAGTTGGGAATGCATGTACTCACTGTGTACTTACTATGGGTTGCAGAGGCCGTGTTACATCGTTTTTTCGGGAATAACTTATGAACAAACAGATGGATCAGTATTATATTTTGTTACAACTTGTTTCACACCGTGCCCTAATTGTTGTTAATATTGTGCATTACCAAAAGTGTATAATTAAGCCACTTGCCCTGTGTCCTGAGGTTAAAGTCACACCTGAATGACGAGGAAACGGACAAAGCTACCACGTACCTGTGAAACCACCAAACCATTATTGCTCCTCCATCAAACACGGTAGTTATCAGCCACCACCCAACCCTATTATCGTCTTTATAGTCAAGTTATCTGTCACTATTAAATAAAATATACAAACATACATATTTTGTATATATTTATATTTGATAGTTGAATTGTATTTATGCAATGTGTATTTGTCAGCCAGAGATCCCAGGGTTACGGCATCACATTAGAATGATCTTATGTATACTGCCAGGATACTATATGTTGAATAATTAAATGTTACTGAACAAAATAAATGTGAAATACATGTTAACCCATTTAGTACCAGGGACGTTATTGTTATCATATTCTGGCAACTATTAGACGATTTTATTCAGCTTAGGAAGAACCTCTAACAATGATAAGGCATCCATATATCACAACCAACCCTTTTAACAACACAAATCCTTCCTAAGCTGCATAATATCGTCAACATATAGGTCGAATGAAATATAGCACACGTCGCTGATACTCAAAGGGTTAATAGAATATTATATGTCTGACTATTGACCTTATGCCTGATCGTAGCCGTGGGTGTTGGAGGCTTGGGTTTCGGTTTGATAATTGAAAAAAAAAAAAATCATGGCGTTAGAATGTTATTGGGTCAGATATGCATGTTCTGATATCGTTCAGCGTATGTGGGGTGCTTATTGTTTTATGAAGGTTGAATAGCTTTTCAACACAATAGTGTATATGAGGCCTCTCGAAGTCAAGGGCCTACGAACCAAATCACAGTTTCGAGTTATAAGGGGTTAAAGTCTAAGAAAGGTACTGCACTCCAACACCAACATCATTTTTATTTGTCAGGTCGAGAGCTTTCCATTGATGTATAATATTGTCATAGGAGTATAATTTTGGAGAGCAGTACCTTTCTTAGACTTTAACCCCTTATTACTCGAAACTGTGATTTGGTTCGTAGGCCCCTTGACTTCGAGAGGCCTCATATATTCCGTGGTGTTTGTATTTTATCAATATATATATATACACAGTTATTATGCGTTGATATAATAATGAAAGCTGAAGTTTTGATTGGAGCAAATATAAAAATAACTCATTATTTCGTTATTATGTACCGTACTGCTTTGAATATACCTGTAGCCTATATATTTCCAGTATATGCACTTTTTACAACAAATGAATGACTATATTATGTTCGCATGCACTTTTCTCCTTCAGTAATATCCTTTAACTGTAGTGTCAATATTCTGTTCAATAAGTGAGTTTATAGAACATAACGCCTTCCACCCTGTTGTGCTAGCGCAATATTAAGGGGGAATTGCTGTTTTTTCTGGACCCCCTTCTCCCTATTGTTTAGCCCCATTAGTATTGAGATTATAAGACGTTCGACCCATCAGTTTGGCGATTTTAGACCTTTCGTCCCATTTCGTCAGTTTTAAGACCTGTTGTGCCATTTAGGTGTTGATGCTTTTCCTGAAGAGCGATAGCGAAACTGTAATTCTAAAAAGAACCGGCCTTCGGTCGGAATATTTCATTTACCAAAATATTTACATATTTTATCTTGTAGGGCGATCTATGGGGTGTGTTTTAAAGCTTGAAGGAGGTCTAGCGAGGAAACTGAAAAAATAAATGAATAAATAAATACATAGACCAAAAAATAACCACTACCCCCCTTAAGTAACAGCGAATATCAGGCCCCTCTCGCAGCAATACCAAGTTATAATAGGCCAAGTGCAGGCAGGCGAATATACCCGACCCCTGCTGGATTGTTGCTCTCTTGCTGAATATTGAAAACGTTCCCCTCAACTACGCTCGTGCTGAATATTGAAAACGTTCCCCTCAACTACACTATTGCTGAATATTGAAAACGTTCCTCTGAATTCCGGCGCTACGCCATATTACTTCTTCTTTGTATGTAATAGTACATAACCTGCAACTTAATTGATTCATATGGATTAATTTTTGGCTCGAATATTCCTTGATTTTGGCCATGTTACCCTTGCTGAATATTGAAAACGTGCCCTTCAACTCCAGGGCTACGCTATATTACTTCTTCTGTGTACGTAATAGAACATAACCTGCAACTTAATTGATTCTTATTGATTGATTTTGGGTCGAATATTCCTTGATTTGGCCATGTTACCCTTGCTGAATATTGAAAACGTTCCCTTCAACTCCAGGGCTACGCTATATTACTTCTTCTGTGTACGTAATAGAACATAACCTGCAACTTAATTGATTCTTATTGATTGATTTTGGGTCGAATATTCCTTGATTTTGTCCATGTCACCCGTTCAACTCTGGGGGAGGCACTCGTCACATGCAGTTTTACCTGTTGTCTCCCTCATACACATAGAACAAAAAAATACTGAAGGAGTGTATTGAATTATGTATGTCCCTTATTCGGGAGACATATGTACATTATTCATCAATGCATATGCTTAATAACCGTAAGGGCATGTTTGAGTTAACATGACAGTGATGGTTAAAATACTATTTAGCAGTTTACAATCACGTTTGTAATATATGCCATAATTTCGACTTAAAGGTATTCCTCTATCAATAAGCAAAACAATGCCATACTTTCGTGGAGTTGTTATTTGTACTTATATGAAGAGAGAACCCTGAAGTAGACGCTGTAGAGTTGGAACATTAGCTTTAGAGCATAGGAAGAGTATATAATAGGAGTATAGGAAGGGCTACAGCCAAGAGTTCACCCAGGTTCAAAAGTTCAGCGATAGGTTCAGGTAGAACTTTTGTATACTCCAAAGAGAAACTCGTGTATATCACTATATCATGGACGAAGTAAAATAAAAACAGTTAAAGAGTTACTAAACACAATTGATGTTGGTTAACTCTTTTCTAATTTTGATCTGGGTATTATTAGATAACTTTTCAAAGTTTACAGAGGGTCAATGAACAGAAAAGAGGCTAAATTGGATCAAATGTAATCCTTCGATTATAATGGATCCTTTCCAAGCTGAGTAAAATCGTCTAGGTTCTTGAAAAAGATGAAGAACAACAGTCTGCAATAATACTGAATATGTTATATTTACTATTTTATCTTCAAATGACTTATCCTTTCATCTATGTTATCAACAAACAATGGGCGGGCTCACACAGGTGGATCTTGTGTTCCAGTCATGTGTTATATATGGGGCATAACACTTGACAGAAAAACTCGAGGACCTCATATTTTAACCCTTCTAGTAACGGTGTCGTCCTTCTAACTTTATTCAGGCTACTATTAGACGATTTTTCAGTTTAAAGCGGGCCTCCAGCAATTAACGGGCTTCAAACTATCTCGCATAATCCTATTTACTACCTCCGATCCTCTTTAAACTGTAGAAAATCGTTTAAATATAGCAAGGATAAAAATAAAAAGACGTCGCCGGTACAGAAGGGTTTAAAGATTACATCTGCTCAAGGACGTCATCGAAGATCAAGAGCTAGACACAGTAAAGTGGTGAAATCCTTAGTTAATTTAGTAATGCCTCCTTTGGCCGCAGCCCTCAACCTCTTCAGCTTGGTGATGTCCATGTTTAAAGGGAACCCAACCTGTTACCAGTCAATTCATAAATTTAGACACAGTACATTGATAGACTGACAACATTATTGGGATGCCAGCTGAGGCCCATATTAGCCATCAATCAAAAGAATCATGCACAAAATTGCGATCACGGGCTGCGTGTGAGCTACCCATTGAATCCGTCTGTACGAAACTTCTCTCCTATTTGCAAGTTTACAGCTCCGAGTTCAGACATTTATTGTGACGCCGCGTTGTTGTTGGTTTACGTGTTTATAGCGAGGTTTGTTTTTTCCGTGCCCTCCATTATGCCCGAATATTTTAGTGTTAGTGAGCGATTTATGCATTAATCGCCTCGTATGTTTACTTGCAAGGTATGATGGAAGCACTCTCCTGCATTGTATTTGGCTGGTAATAAGAGTACACGGGAAGAAATATTCAGCATATTTCTTCACTTTCGGTTTACAGGTAAATAAAGTTATTTCCGACATATTTGGCATATACTAAAAGTGCACGTGTATATATTGTCAACGTTTGTTTATCTCTAATCCCTTCTGTACCGGTGACGTCTTTATAAGTTTACTTTGGCTACTATTAGACGATTTTTTTCAGTATAATAAGGGCTTCCAGTAGCTAACAGGCTTCGAACCATCTCACTTAACCCATTTTACTACCACAGATCCTTCTTAAATAGCACACTATTGTCTAAATATAGCTAGAATATAACTACAATGACGTCGCCGGTACAGAAGGGGTTAATTTTAAAGGTAAATATAGTAGCATATTCAATGTTTTGTCCTATAATGAAAGTATGTGTAGAGATATAAAGTATGTGTAGAGATATAAAGTATATGTAGAGATATAAAGTATGTGTAGAGATATAAAGTATGTGTAGAGATATAAAGTATGTGTAGAGATATAAAGTATGTGTAGAGATATATAATATGTGTAGAGATATAAGAGTACGTATATCTTCGTTCACAAACATAACAGAAAATACAGGGATTTCCATATTGTTAACTAAATTAGAGTACACATGAAAATAAATTTTAAATATTTCTCCAATTGATTATAATATACAGTAGGTAAACAAAATAAAATATGGTACATTTACCTGTTGAGCTATAATATTCTGCGCAGGCTAGGGGATTTGCCCGAGGATTCTGTTGTTCGTGTATATTTTGGGTCCATCAGGGGAATATAGCCATCTATCTTTTACACCTGAGAACACTGGTCTAGGTGTGACAGTGTGCACGCCTACACGCCCGCTCGCTGATGTACGGTGATCGCAGATTAGCACACACGCTAGCAGGGTTAAAAGGATTGGAGAATGTTCGGTGTGGGAGTAAAATGTATATGAGGTACGCTGAAAATAGCTTCACGGTAAAATTATTTCATGTTATTTTACTTGCCACGTTATTTTCAAAACTTTATATAAATTCATATGTACTATATATTTTCACACACACACACACACACACACACACACACACACACACACACACACACACACAGACCCACCCACACATACTATTATTATTATTATTTACATACACACACACACACATATATATACTGTATATACCAAGATAAAGTACGGATTCGTAAAAAAATACGGTTTAAGCTACGTAAACGTTTAATAGAAGAATAGATGAACTGATATAGCACTTGGTAGAGCACAAATCTCAACATACTCTACCATTTCTAGCTATACACAAATAATGGCAGTGGATGGTATTTCACCAATATTTGTTCATATAATTTTAAGGTCAACACGAACATGATTAACAATGAATTTGTTTTATATCATTCAGATTTGTTCCTTCTCCGTTTTATGTTGTTCCTGCTGTCAGACGTAATAATGTTTGTGTAAGGTACAAATATATCTCATCTTTATATTATGGGTGGTACGAGACGATTTTCTCACTTTGTAAATGTCTTTTATAGCCAGTGGGTGAATACTATGATCCTGACATCAGTATATTTGTTAATATTACTGCAAACAAATAATCAAGTTGTGATGATCGTCGTTAACCTAGCAATTCACTATTGATATGACATTAATAGATATAGCATTACTCTTGTATTTGTATTACTAATACGAAATGTGGTCGACAAAATTGTCAATATTAATTTTCATATTGGTAAAACAAATGCAAATATATCAATGACAATACAGCGCTCATGATACCGACTTAACCCTTTTGAATATTATGACGCATTTTGACAAAACATTATTGCTATCATTAGGGATCTATTTGAATACAAAGGGCAAAGCCGATCTCAATTAACCTTCATTATCTAAATCAAATCGTCTAATAATGGCTAGAAAAAGAGATCTTGAAAGAGTTGGTCACTAATAACTGATCCCCACCCCACCCCCTTCCAGTATTATGAAGGTGAGCATATTGCACCATGTGGCCTACAATCCCTTAGTTGACGGTATGGGAAAGAGAGAGAGAGAGAGAGAGAGAGAGAGAGAGAGAGAGAGAGAGAGAGAGAGAGAGAGAGAGGATACTGTAGATCCTTTGAGGGGAGAATAGGTGATTTAATGGTCGATACATTTATTTGTCAATTATTTAATTTTTAGTTTCCTCCCTAAACACATAATATACATTCCCAAGATCCCCCTTTGAAATAAATGTGTACATTTATCGGTAGAAAAAAGTTCCATCTGATGACCAGTTCCTCCAAAATAATAGGCTTGTTACTGCTCCCAAAGATAAAATTGGACACTTAAATGGCACGAAAGGTCTTAATATTGGTAAAGCTATTGAGCGAAAGGTATTAAACTTGACAAACTAATGAGGCGTACGTCTTAAAATATAAAAACAATAATGGGGCTAAGCATAAGGGAGAAGGTGGCCCAGAAACAAAAACATAATATTAATAATCCACATATTTCAGTAACCATATATATAAAGCTCATAATATAGACTTACCGGTATTCACCCCTAACTGATACCCCCTCCCCCTCTTCCCTACCAGTATTATGAAGGTGAACATGTAGCCCCCTGTGGCCTAGAACACCTTAGTTGACGATCTGGGGAGTATAAGGGTGTGTGTGATCTGATGTGATGTAGATCATTTAACTCCTTCAGTACCGGTGACATAATTTTCATTGTATTTTGCCAACTATTACACGAGTATATTAGGCTTAAGAAGGACATCTACCAATTAAAGGCTACAAACTATCTCGATAAGTTCATTTTAGTTCATTAAGCCCGAAGCTTAATAAAATCGTCTAAATGCAGCTGCAATAAAAACGGAAAGACGTCACCGGTACTTAGTCTTGATAGCGTAATGCATAAATGCGCGGAATTTCGGTGTGAGTATCCGAGGTTCGAGTCCTTGGAGTGCCACATGTATTTGTTGATTTCATTAATTGAGTTTAGAAGTAAAGTTGGTTGGTGAAAAAAAAACATCATTATATTTAAGAGTAAGTATTTGTTTTTTTCTGGACATCCTTCTCTCTCATGTTTAACCCCATTAATATATTAGGACGTTATCTCCATTAGTTTGGCGATTTTAAGGCCTCTTGCCAAATTTCCTTGTCATTTGTAAGACCTTTCGTGACATTTTGGAACATTTGAGAGGAAACTGAAATTGTATATATGTGTGTATATACTCAGGCACATACCCTATAGCTGGGGGTGCCAGACTCGAGACAGAGCCCGAACGGAAACAGCAATTGAAGTTCCAATTCTTAGGGTCCGTGATCACATCGCCTTAACGGTGTACGGTACCAGTAAAGGGAGAGTCCTTGCAGAAATATTTTACCACAATATATAACTATACATTTACCCTTCTATCTGGACATTTGCATCCCGGATATTGATATGGTAGCTCAAGACAATACCACTTCTCCATATTGGCTTACACATTTAAGGAATCCTTCATCGACTTCTGCATTGGAAATGTATCTGTGCATTAAGTTCCTCTTATGTGTGTGTGTGTGTGTGTGTGTGTGTGTGTGTGTGTGTGTGTGTTTTAACTCCTT
Organism: Lithodes maja; assembly: GCA_037953745.1. Classification (NCBI taxonomy): domain Eukaryota; kingdom Metazoa; phylum Arthropoda; class Malacostraca; order Decapoda; family Lithodidae; genus Lithodes; species Lithodes maja. Next base: position 13,075 of record JBAKBP010022795.1, on the reverse strand, counting down.
TATATCATACTCTCTACCCTGAGTAAAGGACAAGTATTTTGCTTATTTCATTTGTTTTACCCAGTATAACGTCGGGGGGATATAGAATTGTATATCGATTACGCATTGAATCATTACCATATTACCTTGATTTTGACAGGTTGGGTCATCATGTATATCGGTACCCATGTCTCTGTTTATCATTCATCATAATCGTACCCAGCCCATAAGAACTAGGTGCATATTTGGTCAGCCTCATATCATCCTTACCTGATATTATGGTACTAGCTTACTATTATGTAGGACGATTTGAAGATGTAATGCTAATGCAATAGAAGCACCAATATGTTCAATTTGTATACGACCTCGCAGGGTGTTGTATTATTTAGCTCTTATTTTTCAATCTAACCACAATCCTATTAGCCATACACTCAAGTTGCCTCGCCATTATATTGTAGGTGGTTTGGTTTAATTTACTAAGGTTTTCCATGTCAGATTACCAATATTGTGCATAAGAGGGAACGTACATAAGGAATGTTCTGCTAGAAGGTAGTGCTTGTGAGTGCATACGACTTGGAAAAGATTGGGGAATAATATCTTTAATTACGTGACGAATTGTGTTGTGTATTAATGTTTCCGTCATATTATTTTGCTCAATTTAGGAACATCATTTAGGAAGGAAAGGGTAAAAGTATGTGTAAATTACATTAATAACTTTAGAGATGATCAGAATGAAGCTTAAATTAGCAATATTTGAAAGGTTGTAGAGATGTTTCTCATAGATTAAGATTAGTTGTTTAGTTGAAATTGGACTTCAGAGGCTACCAACCCTTCTGGATTATTCAGACAGAACACTGTAAGTCAAGAATAGCATCAAATATTGGAGCCTCTTTTAGAGAACTCTAATCCCATGGTATTAGATTGAAATTTCTGTATTTCCTACTTAAGACATTTTTATCTGCGTGGGTAAATCATCATTCATGCAGATATTTTAAGAACTAAGCACAATCCTGTTGAAGCACCTGATTTTCATACCTGTTTTAGATGAGAATTAAGCATGCATGCTTTTGTCAGTCCGAATTGACGTTTTCACATATAATTCGACCACCCAGAGAATTTATAGGCGTTTAACATTTGATCATCATGTTCATTCTACTCATTTGAATATGACATTTACGAGTAGACTTTATATTCATAACTGTCATAATCAAGCGAGTAGAATCCTCAAGAAGATCAATGATAAACGCATGTCTACTCCATCATATTGTCGAAATGGGTTGCAAAAATGTCATTAGGGCCTGCCGAACGCCTTCTGATACAACTAACTGTGCGTGTGTAACGTGCCAATCAAGGGGATCATCTCACGTCCCCGACCTTGGGTATCATATAATTATGCTATTTATATTAGGAATCCTTTGTTCCTCCACCCTTCTGACTACGCCCACATTCCACACTGGCCTTGTTGTCTTCACATTAATACCGCCATGTTCAAAATATTATGTCTCTTCTTTGTAACTTCACTTTACTTTCCTCTCTTTATATAAGAGAACTTATAATCCTTGACAAACGTGAGAGAAGTTTGAAAGGCTTTGTTCATTTGAGTTGAAGACGAACAAAGTTAAGACTATAGTATCGAAACACGAATTTTGAACACAACTATACACACAAATTGAATGAAATTATAGGAATAAGGCAATTGCGTAGTTGCCAATATATGAACCTCGTGAATGCACTGTGAGAGGGCGACGAAATATAATAGTTTTGTTTATAGAAATCTTGTTATTGTTTGAAAGTATGTTTTGGTAGTTGATCTGTTTGCAATAATCTTGTTAGAATCATATACACTCAATCATCCAAATTTACAATTTGCATTAACCCAATATAGTACACATAAACACACATTTAGGTCAGGTGCATCTGCTGGCAGTTGTACATAAACAATTATATAAATGAACAGATAGTTGGCTAGACAATTAGGCAGATAGGTAAACAGACAGACATGCAGGTACGGTGGCTGTCTGGCAAAATGCAAATCAAATGCACTACCATTCATTAACCTTTTGAAGATTATGACGTATTTTGATAGTTTCTTCTGGCTATTACTAGACGATTCTATACAGTTTAGGATGAATCTGTGGGAATTAAAAAGATAAAGCATATCACAACTAACCCTCTGACTTTGATATACCCTTCCTAATCTGAACATAATCGTCCAATAATAGCCAGAAAACAGTAATTAAATGCGTAACCTCTTTACAATCTTGAAAGGGTTAAGAAAGAAAAAAATAGCTTCACCCATGGTCGTACGTCTTTCAATACTCCCCCCCCCCCCCCCCACCCCCACGTTCACACCTGGTTAATTTAGGAGTTTATTCGTCGCCTTCCCCCATTCCTCTTCATTGTTTTTATATGGATTTTAAATTACCCCACTCGCCTTCCTCCTTGGACCTTCTTTATGGAGTTTAATTAGTGTATTGCCCTTTGTTCTCTCGTTTTGTCACTGAATTTCTTTCGTTCTTGTTTTATTTGCTTCTGTTTTATTTGGTTTAGGGGTGGTCCGGACCGTTCGTTCTTTTCTCACATGATCTCCCTTTCATCTCCTGGTATTTTTATTCTTGTGTGTCCTTAATTTGCTAGTTTTTGGTCTGCATGTTCGCTCATCTAGCACATTTTCCATATAGTCTCGTCATGAAACAAATTATCCTTGCCCTTCGTGTATATATGTTATCTTTGTGTATATCTGTTCTCTTTGTGTATATATGTTTTCTTCGTGTATACCTGTTCTCTTCGTGTATATCTGTTTTCTTCGTGTATATCTGTTTTCTTCGTGTATATCTGTTCTCTTCGTGTATATCTGTTCTCTTCGTGTATACCTGTTCTCTTCGTGTATATCTGTTTTCTTCGTGTATATCTGTTTTCTTCGTGTATATCTGTTCTCTTCGTGTATACCTGTTCTCTTCGTGTATATCTGTTCTCTTCGTGTATACCTGTTCTCTTCGTGTATATCTGTTTTCTTCGTGTATATATGTTTTCTTCGTGTATACCTGTTCTCTTCGTGTATATCTGTTTTCTTCGTGTATATCTGTTTTCTTCGTGTATACCTGTTCTCTTATCTTTGTGTATATCTGTTCTCTTTGTGTATATCTGTTTTCTTCGTGTATATCTGTTTTCTTCGTGTATATCTGTTCTCTTTGTGTATATCGGTTCTCTTCATGTATACCTGTTCTCTTAGTGTATACCTGTTTTATTCATGTATACCTGTTCTCTTCATGTATACCTGTTCTCTTAGTGTATTCCTGTTTTCTTCGTGCATACCTGTTCTCTTAGTGTATACCTGTTCTCTTAGTGTATACCTGTTCTCTTAGTGTATACCTGTTCTCTTCTTGTATATCTGCGCTTTATGTATATCTGTTCTCATTGTGTATACCTGTTCTCTTAGTGTATAACTGTTCTCTTAGTGTATACCTGTTTTATTCATGTATACTTGTTCTCTTCATGTATACCTGTTCTCTTAGTGTATACCCGTTTTATTCATGTATACCTGTTCTCTTCATGTATACCTGTTCTCTTAGTGTATTCCTGTTTTCTTCGTGCATACCTGTTCTCTTAGTGTATACCTGTTCTCTTAGTGTATACCTGTTCTCTTAGTGTATACCTGTTATCTTCTTGTATATCTGCGCTTTATGTATATCTGTTCTCATTGTGTATACCTGTTCTCTTAGTGTATAACTGTTCTCTTAGTGTATACCTGTTTTATTCATGTATACTTGTTCTCTTCATGTATACCTGTTCTCTTTGTGTATACCTGTTTTATTCATGTATACCTGTTCTCTTCATGTATTCCTGTTTTCTTCGTGCATACCTGTTCTCTTAGTGTATACCTGTTCTCTTAGTGTATACCTGTTCTCTTAATGTATACCTGTTCTCTTAGTGTATACCTGTTCTCTTCTTGTATATCTGCGCTTTATGTATATCTGTTCTCATTGTGTATACCTGTTCTCTTCGAGTACATTTATGTTCTTTTTTCATGAATACATGTTCCTTTTGTGTATATTGTTCCCTTTGTGTATGCCTGTTTCCTTCGTGAATACCTGTTCTCACCATATATTCCTATTGTAAGACTTTCACTTTTGCATTTACTTATTGTCAGTGCTTTCGTTTTCATCAGCGCAATTTTCCCATTGCATTATTACTTGGCTGCTATCGCTCCATCCGGTTTTGTTGTTTTAGCCGATTTTCCTTCTTCAAATTCTGTATTACTTTTCATTCATCCCTTCATAAATATTTGTCTGAATTTATGCACATATTTTAGTTCTATATTACGCATACCATTTAGATACCCAATATTTGTATTACATCTAATTTTATTAACATTGACTGCTCCTTTTCATCACACTCACACGTACAGTACTCACAACCAACGCTCATCCACACACGCACGCACACACACACACACACACACACACACACACACACACACACACACACACACACACACACACACAATTACTTACTTACTTACTTTATTGTTCTCTTTCCCTTCATCCTCACATATACATCCAGCCATCTTTCTCCGTGCCTTTCTATTATACCTTCAACTTATTCCCTTCATCCCTCCACTAACATACTGTCATCCATTCATCCATCCATATATGCATCTTTCTCCGTCGGTTTCCATTGTACGTTCTACGCCTATATATATACCTCCTGCATATACTATCATTAGCACCTCTCTACAATCCTACATCCAATACTCACCACTCCTTCCCATCTTAAGGGGAGATTTGTATTAATTATGTGTTTATTTCTTTATCTAACCATGAAGGAGAAGAGGGTCCACAAAAAAACAAACCTTCTCTTATACCCAAGCTTGTGAAGGCTACCCACCACCAGGAGACAGGTTCCAAGGCTAGCAGATGGCCATCCAAGACGCCTAGTATCACAGTTTTTACAGAGAAAAAAGGGCTCTTCTCTCTCAGTCCAAATATGTTTTGCTAAATACAATGCCTCCACAGACCCCCTATGAGGTAAAAAAAGAAAAATAATAATAAATAAATATATAAACCTGCCTCCCCTTAAACCCCATGATTAGGTATATGTACATTTTTCGAAAGAACACTATCCTGACTACAGACTCGAGACTCACTATTGCTCGTCAAGATAGAAATCGACAAATTAATGAGGCAAAACAGAGAGGATGGAGTTCAAAATACAACCCTGGACTAAATTAACAGTTAAATCAAACTCTGTGAAGGTAGATCGAGTTGGTTGTGAAGGTTACCGACCACTAGCAGACGGGTTCCCAAGGCTAACCCAGTGCCAACCTAGCCACCTACGAGCACTAGATGAACACAATGAAGGCCTCTACATCATCCTGTATATCTTCCTCGGCTCTCGGGAGTAACAGGTCTTGGGGGAGGTATATTTGGGGGTTTGAGAAGTAGGTTGGTGTTGGATAAAAAGTGGTCGTCCACTTATATATAAACACATAGCAACTACAATGTCAAAGGAGGATTTTCATTCGCTTTAGTGAACACATAGTATGTAATGTTGTTATGTCACCTGTGAAGTGAAACAAATTACTCTGTAATATACGAAATATGCGTGATTAATGCGTTATCAAATCTATCAATCTATATCTATATATTTATCTATCTAGAGAGTATAACGGTTGACGGGCAGCTGATGTTAGGAGGTATGATAAGAAGATTAAAGATAATTAGGATTGGATGCTAATTACGTACGTGGAATATAGTTTGCCATCATTGCTAGCCACGTGATTATGTTTTAGTGTTCCATTTATAATGATATGGAGATCTGATAAAAAGTGAATGGAAGGGAGTGGTTGTGGTGAAGATGAAGCTTTTACATCGGGGCCTGTGCAATTATGTCTTAAGGGAGCCCACCTCGCTTTTTTTTCGCTTTCTTTCCCTCTCTCTTTGGCTTTTATCCATTCGGCCCCATTCAGCCTACTTCTTTAAGACGTTTTCCCTAATCCAGGTGTCCATACTTTCCTGACGAGCGGTAGCGAGCCAGTATATATATATTTTTGTTTTGACAGCAAGCTAAATTTGTACATTCTTCGATAGAAAAATTTCTCCGGCGAAGCCGGATTTCTCCATACAATGCTGGCTCGCTATCGCTCGCCAGGAAGAAATCGACACCTGGATGGTGATAAACGTCTTAAAACAGTTGGCTGAATGGGGCCGAATGGATACAAGCCAGGGAAAGAGAGAAAAGGAGAAAAAGATAAAACAAAACGGTGACCCCCCTTTAATCCAAGGTCTACCAGTGAGCTTCTTGGCTGGTAGGTGTATTAGTGACTTTGTAGGTAGGTAGGTAGATGGGTAGGTAGGCAGATGCGTGTGTGATTGGGTAGGTAGACTGATACTTGCAGTAGATGAGTAGGTAAGTAGGTAGATAGGTATATAGATGAGTAGATTCATGATTGAATACAATTATGTTAAGAAATAAGTTAAGACAATGGATAGGAACACCAATTGAGGAGGAGCTCTTTATTGACAACGTATTGCAAAGAAGCTATTTTCGAAACATTGTCAAGAACGTACTCTTCTTCAAACGGCGTTGGTATCGAAGATGTGTGAGCAAGAGGGAATGTTTCCATGCAGATTGGAAGGCTATCGTCAAATATGGGGAGAGAATAAAAGGATGTGGTGGCGATAATGGTGAATGTTAATTTGAGATACGTCGCTTAAGGGGAGGTTTATAGTTTGCTCCCTAGACCTCCATCAAGTTTTAAGCATATACCTCGTAGACCCCCTTCGAGATAAATGTGTACATTTTGTTGGTAGAAATACGTTCCGGCCAAAGACCGGATATTCCTACATTGCAAGCTCGCTATTACTCGCCAGAAGAAAAAAAAAAAAGTCACCTAAATGAGAGGAAAGATATTACAACTGAAAAAGTAATGGGGGCGAAAGGTATTATAGTCGCCTAACTTATGGGGCGAACGTCTTACAATCGCCAGACTATAGGAGCTAAGCATGAGGGAGAAGGGGGTCCAAAAAGCAAACCTCCCCTTAAAGGAGGTCTTGGACTGTGCAGGCGGGATCCAAGGTTGACCACTAGCGCATGGTCTATTTTTTATTTTTTTTCACCTGGCTGGAATTTTAATTATTTTGCAGCTGATTTATCGACTCTTCATTAAAAAAAGAAAAATAATAAAATATATATAATGACATTTGAATAATCTACTGTATGTCTATATCGTATGAATATCATATTTATATTTTTTACCCTATAATTCGCTTTAAAATTTCTGTAACATAATAATTGCTGAGAATTATAGGTCACATGGATAATTGCCGTCAGCTAAGAGAAAAAAGATTATAGTAGATGAACTGGTAAGTTATTTGGTGGGTTGATGAGTTAATAGAGGTAGCTAGATGGGTTAGTAGGTGGGATTATTGATGGGTTATTTGATACGTAAACAGGTAGGTAGGTAGGCGGTTTGGAATACAAGTGAATTAAACAGTAGGTTGATAAGTTAGTAGCAGGGCATGGAGGTAGGTAGGTAGTTAAGTAAGTGGGTTGGTAAGTCAATGAGTGAGTTGGTAAGTAGGTGAGTTGTTGAATATAAACACCATGTGAGGAGGAGGACTTTATTGATAACTTTTCGCATATAGTTTCACCAGGCATATTGGCCTGATGAAGCTATATGCAAATCGTTAAAAATATAGTACGTCTCCTCACATGGTGCTTATATTCATTCTGTCTACTTTTCTAAGTATATTTGTATCAAGTTGTTGGGCAGTGAATGACCGACTTGGGTGGTTGGAAATTATGTAGGTGGATGGTTAAGAAAGTAGGTACAAAGGAAAACAAGCAATAACAAACATATTGATCCTTACTAGGCTGTTTATAACATAAAATACCTTACCTATGTGAACAAAAGGGTAACGGAAGGACAGCACAGAGTTTTGCTATTTGTTTGTAAACTCTGTTAATCGGGGGTTAGGAGAGAGTTATATACATATAGTCGGATTTTGAAAAAGTCAACATTACTACAATCAATTACATTATTGGGTATAGTCCTTTCCATAGGTTTACTACTCGATTGAAACAAACATGCTTTGCCTCATGTAAGTTCAAATTCTTTCCAAATAACTTACATCCATTTCCTCTAGTGTAATTTGAATGATCAATTGCGAAGTATTTGTTGAAATCCATATTGTCAATACCTTTAATAAATGTAAACACTTGAATTAGGTCCCCGCTTAGGCTGCGCTTGTTTATACTAAACATATTTAACTGTTAGACGTTTTTCGTATGCCTTATTTCTTAGTCTAAGAATATTTGTTTATGTTCTCCGCTGTATTCTCTCCAGTTTATCTGTGTGTGTGTGTGTGTGTGTGTGTGTGTGTGTGTGTGTGTGTGTGTGTGTGTGTGTGTGTGTGTGTGTGTGTGTGTGTGTGTGTGTGTGTGTTTTTAGATGGTTGGTTGAGCAAGTGGATGATTGAGTTGATTCATGTATGCATATGGAAGACCATATACGCTTTGGTTACAGATAATATATTTACAATATATATATTTGATAGTAGGTAGTAGGGGTAGGCAGCCCCGCCCAGGGAAGTACTACCGCCAAGGTTTCGGGAGACTCAGGGAATAGCCTGAATTCCATTTTCTCTCCCAGGCCTTGGTAGCTGGATACATATCTTTCTGCCTCACACATCAGGGGTATCAGGAAAACCCTCTTTATATAACATACACATCCAACTTCACGACTTGCCCTACATTGCTATCCTCTATCCATAAAACACTACTCTTCCCACTACATATCATACATGTAACACCATACACCTTACCCAATAAACATGGCAGTACAATTGTTAAGAGCAAACCTGGTGGTCCCTCGGATATCCACCCCCGGCAGGGTTGGGTCATTGACACAGGGCCCTCCCGGTCGTCATCATGCGACTGTGTCGAGAGCATTGCAACGTCCCAAAGCTGCTCGTCGGTGCAGCTTTTTTTTTAGCAATATAAGGGGACTTCACTCTAACATCAATTCTGTACACCAATTTCTTCAAGCAGAATCCCCTACTCTCCTTTTTTTGACAGAGACTCAAGTAACATCCACATCTGACACGTCTAGATTTAATTTTCCAGGTTATCAACTGCTCCAAAATTTCAGACCTAAAGGAGGTGTATGTTGCTTCGCAAAATCTGAAATTGCCCTGGAGGAGGTTACTAGTTTCAATTGTCCCTATTTTGATTATTCTATATACAAATTAATTTCTGCTGGTAAATTTAAATACATATGTTGCATCTACCGTTCCCCAAATACTCCTCCAGAGACAAAGTCTTTTTGATTCTCTGTCCTCACAACTCAGTGTCCTCAACTTAAATGCTTCTTCTGAAATCACTGTGTTGGGTGATTTTAATGTCCATAATGTTGAATGGCTCACTTATTCAGCCAGGACTGATGATGCTGGTCTTGAATGTGAGCTATTTGCAGACTCATTTAATCTCACTCAACTAGTCAACCACCCACCCGTGTACCAGATAATCCTAATCATAATTCCCACCTACTGGACTTATTTTTAACAACCAATTCAGAAAATTATGATGTTACAGTGAGGTCCCCGCTTGGATCTTCTGATCACTGTCTGATACAGGCCACCTGTCTATCACCTACCACACCTTCCCACTCTGAACCTGTTTTGGTGACTAAATGGCATTACGATAGGGCAGACTGGGAGGGTCTTCAAGGTTTCTTTATTGATATTCCCTGGACCTCTTTCTTTTCTAATGATGCACACTCCACCTTGAGCCACATACAAGATTTTGTAAAAATTGGAATGGAAACTTTTATTCCTCATCAAAAGTACAGTAAAAGATCTAATTCACCTAAATGGTTCGACCATAATTGTGCTAGAGTAACTGAACAAAAGCAATAGCCTACAATGCATACACAAGATCAAAACACATGAAGCCTTTAATTACTTTAGAAACATCAGAAATCATGCCAAAACTGTATTAAACCTAACTAAATCAACTTTCTCCACAAGCAGGCAAATAAACTTCTAAATAATCCAAATGATAACAAAATATTTTGGTCTACTCTTAACTCATTTAAATCCAACTTCACTACTGCTTCATCCATTCCACCATTAAAATCTCCGACTGGCAATCTTGTAAGTGACCCACGAGGTAAAGCTAACCTTCTTGCGGATATTTTCTCCACCAACTCAACCTTAGATGAAATAAATCAAGATGTCCCTGTACTTAATTTTAATTCGCCTGAAATTCCCTCACTTAAGATCCACACCAGACATGTCAAAACTATTTTGCAGAATCTCTCGGTAGATAAGGCTCCTGGTCCAGATGAAATTCCTCCAATAGTACTTAAGAATTGCTCCTTGGTGCTCGCTCCTGTATTGGCAAAAAATGTTCCGTCTGTGTACTCATACATCATGCTTCCCAGTACCCTGGAAAGAAGCAAACATCCATCCAGTTCCTAAAAAAGGTGCCTCTTCAGATCCATCAAACTACAGACCAATTGCTATAACTTCCACTCTTGGTAAAGTCTTTGAAATTATATTAAATAATCACATAATTAAGCATCTTGAGAATAATAAATTAATCAGTGATAGGCAATATGGTTTTAGACGATGTCGATCAACTGCAGACATGCTTTGCCTTCTTACGCATCAAATCAACCAAGCTACAGACCAACATGGTGAAACACATACAATAGCAACTGGATATATCAAAGGCATTTGATAGAGTCTGGCATCAATCCTTATTGTCGAAGATGTCACACTACGGCCTTGCATCATTAGTTCCACTAATTTCTTCTTATCTTCATAACAGAAAAATACGTGTAATGGTAGATGGCCTTTATTCTCAATTTCACTCAATAAATGCTGGTGTTCCTCAGGGATCAGTTTTGGCCCCAATTCTGTTCCTCATTCATATCAATGATCTCATATCTACCACTCATAATCCAATACATTCCTACGCAGATGACTCAACACTCCACAGTTCCTTCACATTTACCAATTCTGTCACCCAACCCGATATTATAAATTCAAAAATAAACACTGCAATTTCTCTGAACCAGGACCTTTCTAGAATTAATGGATGGGGACAAAAGAATCTAGTTTCCTTTAATGCACAGAAAACCAAGTACATTCAATTTTCTAACCGACAGAATCTCACTGACTCCCATATATTTTTTAATTATGTAAATATTCCCACTTCCCCTAGTATTGACATTCTCGGTGTAACATTAACTACTAACTTGAGCTGGACACATTATGTTAGAAGCATTGCTAAGAATGCCTCTAAAAAACTGGGACTCCTGTACAGAGTTCGAGAATTCTTCACTGACTAGCAGTTGGCCGTGATATATAAAAGTCATGTGCGTTCTCAGATGGATTACTGTTCACCTCTGTGGGGTGAAAGTGGAGTGGTTGCATTGAGGCAGTTGGACAAAATTCAAAATAAAGCTATTAGATTAATCAATAACCCTGCAATCACACAGGACCTTCCTACATTATCCATACGAAGAAACGTTGCATCCCTTGCATTATTCTACAGATATTTTCACAGCAATTGTTCCGAGGAACTTGCTTCAATTGTGCCGCCTCTCCACATCTTTCCCCGTAGAAGTAGGGCAGCTGAGAGCGCCCATGAATTTACACTTTCTCCTCCACAATGCAGAACTTCTGCTTATCAGAATTCATTTATCCCCAGAGCTACTACTCTTTGGAATCACTTCCCTCGAATTGCTTTCCACAAACTTACAATCTACAAATGTTTAAATCCAGTTGTTACAAACATTTTATGAATGGAGGATGCCTTTAGGCACATGGACCTTTTTGTTTTATCTGTGTTTTTCCTTCCTCCGTTCATTGTCTCTTTAAAAAAAAAAAAAAAAAAAAAAAATATATGTATATATAATTGTTGTAATGTTATCAAGCATATGCATCGCCACTGACTTTCTTTCTGACCATGCTAAGATTAGTTTGTATGTTTGTTCTTTGTATTCACCTTTGTTTTATATATTGTTATTGAAGTGATACTAATTATGTGTTTGCTTTCATCGTTCCTTTCTTCTTTGTTCCAGTACACTCTTTAATCGTCACCAAATTGCTTCTTTATATTATCTTACATTCTTATAAAATCCTTTCATTTTAGCCTTTGTCATCTTTCATCTGTTTCTTTCACTGCATCTTTCGTTCTTTGTTTAGTTTTATTTAATTTTCATTATTCCATTTTCTAATTACATTCGTGTTCTCATTGCATCTGGTATCTTTAATTTCTGTTCTCAGCTTCCTAGTTTTATGTTACACTTCTGTATTGTCTACCCTTCTATTTACTTTATTTTAAATGTATGTCCGTTCTCATTCATACTCTCTCTCTCTCTCTCTCTCTCTCTCTCAACCCTTGTCAGTAGGCATGTGTAATTCCCTTTCAAACTAAATTCTTCCTATACTACATAAACACTTTCCTTGTGGGTATTTCCTGGTCCATAAAGTTATACTTCATCCTATTTTCCGGTACGGCTTTTTAGCCGGAGGGGGTGAAGGGTGGAGAGAGAGCATTCTACTTTACTGTCCTATTTTTTCACTATAAACTGTCCCTGTCTAGTAGTATTAAGGCCGGACCACCTAGTTGGGACCGCAAGGTCTGTGTGGTCTGAGTATCTGTGTAGCTCTGTGTAATCCTTTAAACTCTTAATTTTCCCTTACTTCCCTTCCTTGTCCACCTCTTAATTCCCTTTTTCTTTTTCTCCCTCTTTCATACCTTTTATTGACTCTTGGCTCTCTTCCACCTTCTCCTACTTGCCCTTCTCTTCTATTTAGTCTTGCACCTCTCCCACCTCCTCCTACATGCCTCCTCTTCTTCTTCTGTTTACACTTACCTCTCTTCCACCTCCTCCTACGTGTTTCTTCTTCTTCTTCTCCTTGTTCTTCTTCTTCTCCTTGTTCTTCTTCTCCACTTCCTCCTCTTTGTGGTGAGTAACGGAGCCTCGTAAGTAAGACACGCCTACTTATTTTATATTGCTCCTTCTTTCTCTATTCCTCCTGCTCTTCCTTCTCCTCCTCTTCCTCTTGGTCCTGTTCCTTCT
>JBAKBP010022794.1:0-38156 GCA_037953745.1 Lithodes maja | reverse complement strand
GTCATCAAGGCTAATGTGGGTGAGAATGCGGTTTAAGGGTGAAAGGTGGGTTTTTGTAAGTGCGTATGGACCAGGAAGTGAAAGAGAGTTAGACGAGGTAGAGGGTTTCTGGGAGGATTTGAGAGATTGTCTACAAGGGTTTGATGAAAATTAAAATGTTATAGTTTTAGGGGACCTAAATGCTAGGGTAGGAAATGAGCCTGTTGAGGGAGTCATCGGTAGTTTTGGTGTGGATGGTGTAAACGAGAGTGGAGAAAGACTGAAAAATGTATGTGAAGAGTGTAGATTGAGTGTAGGTAATACGTTCTTCAAAAAAAGGCGTATACACAAGTACACCTGGCATAGACTTGTGAGGGGAGAGATTGTAGAGAGGGCATTGATGGATTATGTGCTGGTGACAAGTGAAAGATTGTGTAGACTGCTGGATGTGAATGTGATGAGAGGTGAGGCGGAGGGTATGTCAGATCATTACCTGGTGGAGGGAAAGCTAAGAGTTAAGAGTTACAGGAGAATAAGAGACAAGCGTGAAGTAAGAGAGGTAATAAAAGTTAGTGAGTTAGAGAAGAGTGAAAAAGAGAGGGAGTACAAGGAAAGACTAAATGAAAAGTGGATGGAAGTGAGAGAGATGGAAGAGAGAGAAGTAGAGGTTGAATGGCAACAGTTTAAGGAAGGAGTGAAAGCAAGTGCAGAGGTAGTATGCGGCAAAAGGAAAGTAGGAGGCAGAGGTATCAGGAAGGGAAGCGAGTGGTGGAATGATACGGTGAGAAAGGCAGTTGAGGAGAAGAGACAGTGTTTTGAGAGGGTTTTACAGGATGGTAGTGTTGAGGTATGGGAGAGGTACAAGGAGAAAAGGAGAGAGGCAAAACGGAAAATTAGAGAAGCGAAAAAAGATGCAAACGAAAGGTGGGGCCAAAGGCTGAGTGAGAATTTTGAAGAACGAAAGAAGATGTTCTGGAAGGAGGTAAATAAAGTAAGGAAAGGAGGACAAAAGAGGGAAGAGTCAGTGAAAGATGAAAATGGAGAATTACTAGTGGAACCAGTTGAAGTGAGGAAAAGATATGCCAAGTATTTTGAATCTTTGTTAAATACAAGAGATGGAAGAGAAGCAGTGATTGAAGCAGAGGTGGATGGAGATAGGTTACCCAGGCCACCCAGGTGGCAGGGAATGAATGAAAGGATTGAGGAAAATGAGGTGAAAGAAGCAGTGAAACAAATGAGAGCGGGAAAAGTAGAAGGTTTGGATGGTATTGCTGTGGAGTGTATAAAGAAGGGTGGAGATGTGATAATAGATTGGTTGGTGAGACTTTTCAACGTGTGCTTTGTTGTGTCAAGGGTACCAATAGACTGGAAGAGTGCATGTATTGTGCCGTTGTACAAGGGGAAGGGAGATCGGCAGGAGTGTTCAAGTTATAGAGGTATTAGTTTATTGTCAGTGGTTGGAAAGCTGTATGGCAGGGTGTTGATAGAGAGGATAATAAAGTGTACAGAAGTTGCAATAGGAGAAGAACAGTGCGGTTTTAGGAGGGGAAGAGGGTGCGTGGATCAGATGTTTGCAGTAAGACAGTTATGCGAGAAGTATTTAGAGAAGCATAAGGAGATATTTTGGGCTTTTATGGACTTGGAAAAAGCGTATGATCGTGTGGACCGTGAAGCAATGTGGAAGGTGTTAAGGATTTATGAAATAGGAGGAAATTTGTTAGAAGCAGTTAAGAGTTTTTATGAAGGGAGCAGAGCATGTGTGAGAGTAGGAAATGGTGAGTTGAGTGAATGGTTTGAGGTAAAGGTAGGTTTGCGACAGGGTTGTGTAATGTCACCATGGCTGTTTAATATGTTTATGGATGGTGTGGTGAGGGAGGTGAAAAGGAGAACTATGGGAAGAGGATTGGGTTTAGTAGGAAAGAATGGTAGAGATTGGGAGTTGAATCAGTTGCTGTTCGCTGATGACACAGCATTGGTGGCGGATTCTGATGAGAAACTGCAGCGGGTAGTCAAAGAGTTTGGTGTGGTTTGTGGAAGGAGGAAACTGAAGGTGAACGTCAATCAAAGTAAAGTAATGGTGTGTAATAGGGGAGAGCATAGGGTGAATCTAGATGTGAGGCTGGATGGGGAAATATTGGAACAAGTAGAGTGTTTTAAATATCTAGGAGGAACGATAAGCAGGAGTGGAGGTATGGAAGTGGAGGTAAAACAGAGAGTGTGTGAAGGAAGGAAGGTTTTCGGAGCAATGGGAAGTATGTGGAAGACGAGAAATCTCGGAGTGAAAGTAAAAAGTGCACTGTATCAAGGAATTGTTGTGCCAACAGTGATGTATGGGGCTGAGACATGGGCTCTGAAGAAAAAGGAGAAAAGAGGGCTGGATGTGATGGAGATGAGCTGCTTGAGGAGTATGTGTGGAGTTACTCGTAGAGACAGATTGAGGAATGAAGAGATACGTAGGAGAGTGGGGCAGCAGGAACATTTGTCAGCCAGAGTGGACAGAAGGGTGCTGAGCTGGTATGGTCATGTTGAACGAATGGGAGATGAAAGGCTTACAAAGAGAATATGTGAGTCAGGTACAAGGGGAGATAGAAGGGCAGGAAGACCCCCATTGAGATGGAGAGACTGTGTAAGAAAGGCTTTGGATGATAGAGGAATGACTATAGATCAGGCAGGGGAAGTGGTGGTGGACAGGAGTGAATGGAGAATGCTTGTGAATAGTTGAGTGAACACGTGGTCATTTGGAGTAAGGGGTCGGGCGCAAGTTTGACTAGATAATAGTCCATCAGGCGCCTGGCCCGGGGGGACGATTAATATGAAGGGTGTGCCTGGAAGTGTGGTGGGAGGGCTTGTGGCTTTGGATCCGCTGCATGTCTGCCTGCCGAGATCGGAACCTCTCCGGGTGGTCAGGGGCCGGGGGAGTGCTGGAGCGACCTTGCTAACCCTGGTCTCTGGGTCTTCTCCTGGGTGACCTGGATGTGTGTGAGTTTGTGTTTTTTATCTGTGTTTATTTTTTGTTTTATGTTGTTTTTGTGTTTTCCCTGTTCTTGCTCTGTCTTGAGTCGGCTACCCCCAAAATGGGGATTGGGCCTGAGCATATAGATAGATAGATAGATTTTTTTTCGTCCCCTGGGCCATGCAAAATATCACTCCTCTACCTCCCCTCCTTCCCCACTTTCCTCCCTTCCTTCAGTTATCACCTTTTTTCCCTGTTATTCCCTTATTCTGAGGTATATTTTCGTGCTAACATTAGCGAGTTGCAAGCAGGGCATTGTCATCAGTGTTAGCAAACGAGTGCAAGAGAGAGAGAGAGAATATCGATCGACTGTGTCTCAGTGGCCTTGGGGGAAATTGGCGGGAAAAACAGGTTGCCTCACCCATACATTATATAACTCGCGGCCTATATCTCCGATTTTGACCATCCAAACGCTGTTTTCACTCGTTTTATTGTTGTTTCAGGTTAATACCTTTATAATCAACCCATAATAGGCGCGTATGGATAAGTATTAATGCTATTTATGGTAAGATGAATATTTTAGTGATGGAAACAGCTCAAATACGTCAGCACAGGGGGACAGTTCTAATTACCCCCATGCGCACTTCTTAGGTTAAACCAAACTACTCGAGCAGTCAACATCTGTTCCCCACTTGACTTACTTTGTTAAATTTGACATTTGTTGTGCATCTATGTGCACACTAGCAGTAATGGTGGTAGATATTTGTTTCCCATCGATGGAAATCTTAATATAATGTGGATTATAGCCTTAATAAAGGAAAAATGCTCAGTTAAATGGTGTGCGTATTACAAGGTTGCCAACTGGAATGACCTACCCCAGTCAGTCCGTGAAAAGAGAACACTGTATTCCTTCAGACGTAGCCTGAAGGAACACCTGAACCGGACAGCTGCGAGAAGGGAGCACCAAGCTTATGTCTACTACTAAATACGACATAAGAGATAGACAAACCAAACTGAAATGATTACTGATTACGGATTACTGATATTTACTATAGGATGTAAGGTATCTTAAAATTACCCCCTAGAAATACTTTCTCTAAAGTATCTATTTCTTTATCCTCCCCATTTCCCCAGCTAACCTAATCCCACAAGGACCCCAATGGAAATACGCCTAACGGCCTTATTGGGCTATCCTTAGTTGGAATTATGCAAGGCTGGTACATGTCATATTTATAACAAACTATGTGGTACCAACTCTGTAAATTGCTAACTGAATAAATATTATTATTATTATTATTATTATTATTATTATTATTATTATTATTAACGCATATCCACTCCCAACTCGCCCAAAAGTAGCCCAATCACCTAATACTGCACAACACAAAGTTTCAGCTATTTTAATCCTATCACACATTTTCTTATATGTTTATCTTTAACAGCCATGCGTGCATGATACTATGAGTTCCCCATATATAACTAGGCCTAGTCCCATTTACAGTATATGAGTAGTACGTGTCACATCATCTAAACATTAATGAAATAACTACATACATGATTATCACAATCATGCACTCATCAAATTTGCATCAATGTCCCAATCCCCCTCACAAGCAATCACTTGATTATTCAGTCACTGCCACATAGGTTACCATACATGTATAGTACAGTACAACCAACTGAAAGCCATGATGAACGTTTGTATGAAATGTAGCCTAGCTACTCGACACTCGATAGGCTATCTCGACACCTCTACAACTTGAATAAATAATATATAGAACCAGCCCAATTCCGCTTTCCTCAATTTTAGTTAGGATAGTACTTCAGAGGCTATCAACCCCATCATGCCGTAAATCAAGAATATCGTTAGGAATGGAGCCCCTTTTCGAGAAATGTACGTCCTTCCTTCAATCTCGCAAATCTACGCTCCCAAACTAGCCCAATGGTGCGAACAAAAGAAGACCTTGGCAACACTGTATATGTTTATCACGCCGTGGTCAGCTGGTCACCGAAACCCTCGACCTTGAAAGGGCAGTGTTGTGTGACGTTAACCACTCCGTTAGAACCGCATGGCTTGTCCTACAGTGACTCACTAGGATCGCCAGGGCAGTGGATGGGGCTACAGTTTATGTATTAGAGTGTGCTTTATTTCATATGAAAGCTCGTGTCATGGGCAGTCCAGAAAGGCTCTTTGTTTTCACCCATGTCAAGGCTTTATATATTTAATTGTAAAGTATATGTTTTATCATTAACTAGTAATGATGGGATCTGGGAGAGAGAGAGAGAGAGTAGAACAGAGTGAGAGGGGGCGCGCAGTGTTTTTTGTCCCGCTCGATGACGTCACGGCTGGCTGCCTCGCGGGGGTTGGTGGAGAGAGGCCCTTACCATGCTGCAAGCTCTTGCTAGTGGTTAGATGACTTGTAACCGCTTTTTTCCCACGCGGCTCGAGCTAGTGCGAGTATATATACAGTTCCTCGCCACTCTCTCCCTCAGATCTGGTTTCTAGAACGCACCCATCTTCTTTCCCTTGCTATCTGTCCCCGCTCCGTACCTGAGAATCTTTTCCTCTGCCTATCTCTCTCATTTTCCATATCTTTCACCACCTTTTATTAATATTATACCCCCTCTGGTTAACTCTGCAAAATCAGCTTCATGCTGGCCAGTTGTATTGTGCGTTAAGGTCTGATATAACCTATGTATGTTAGTTGCTAAGATAAGTGGATCACGAAGCATTGGTTGGCTCTCTTATTGCCGCTTCCTATAATTACTAGTGTTCTGCTGGATTAGATAATGCTAGACTAGGAGTCTGATATTATAAGGTATTGTTTCCTATGAGTGCTGGTTTTAGTTAAGAGCTGCACGACATACCTGAGAACTGGAGTTGATTGAGTAAATTCTAGTCTGTGTGCCATTGAGAGTAGAGCATGCACGAATGAGGGCTTTTTGCCTATACCATTCTGCACTGTTCTAGTCTCGATTGTTTGTCTTTGAGGTACGCCAGGAGAACGCTTAATACTTCGGTATTAAGGTTTCTCAAGAGAGCTACCCTTCATTATAACGTAATATTTGACGCACAGACTTGAGATTTGCACTAGGCTATGCGGCATGCCATGCGCACCAGTATATCGTATCATTGACTCTAGCTAGACTTTATCAGTCACAGTAGACATTAAGTATATTAAACCAATTACTCTTTTTTTATGCATACCCTTTTATGATTACACAAGCATTTCGCAAGCCTAGTTTGATGTATGGAGACACAAACGACTTAGGCTCTTTTTGTTGATAGGAATACTGCATTGTCGGGGCGATTATTATTATTGTTGTAGTGTTTAGGATATTCTTGGCTCCAACGGCATTATATATTCTGCCTTTTTGTGTGCATAGCCTGCACGAGCATTGTTCCGCTGCCTGCCTTTTTGGGTTCCATTTCCGATACGAGCATCTTTATAGCATCTAACATTTAAAGAAGATTCCTTGTTAGTGTTGAAGGACTTTAGTGCACTTTCTTTCATGCAGGAGTGCCTGACATTTATTGATTGAAGTAACGTAAGCTGTAACTTCTCTTACCACCTTACTTTGCATACCATAACCAAGCACCTTCGGTTATAGGTAGTAATAGGCTGTTTTCACATAACATTAAGCCTAGAGTAGACGCACATTTATTGAGAGTTTGATAGCCTATTATTGCATATAGAACTCTGTAGATTATTTGTGTTCTTTGTTCACTGGGAATACACATCAGAGGTTGGAGCGCTTTCCGTTGTAACATTTATGCCATTACTAGTCCAATGAATAAGAGCCCTGATATATTTGAACCCCAGTCGTAACAAATGGCGACCTTACCTAGGATTTGGTGAACCTACATTTATTTGCAGGGAACATTTGTTGTTTTGGAGAATATTTTGCGGGGATCAGCAAGAATACAAAAAAATTGCAACATAGTATAGCCCTTGAGTATTTCCGAGAATTTTTGTGTGTATATCGAGGTATAAGAGTTTGGGGTGCTTCTTTTCTGAATATTGTGGTGAGAAATTTTTGTGAGCATCATGTCTTATACCGGATCAGAGGAGAATGGAGACACAGTACGTAATGTCGAGACTGAGGAACAGCAGTATGATGATATGGTTAATCAGGTGAACTGTGAGGAGGATGCTAGGATATTTTTGCAATGGCCTGTTACTGCCGAGCGGTTGGAGGGTATGGAGCGGTACGGTCTTCAATGCCTGGCCACAGCTATCGGTCATGCGGGTACTAGTGGCATGACCAGGGATAACTTGATAACGTGTGTACTGGGCAGGGTGACTGGTGAGCGAGATGGGTTGAGTGCTCAGAGCCCTTCGGCCATGCTTCCCCTACACTCGACTCCCAGCCATCCCAGTAGTTTGCCGACCCCGGGTACGCTTCCGCAGTTGGGTGGTGACTGGCAGGGTGGGTTGCCCCTGGGGGGACCACCGGTAATTTCAAACATTGTAGCACCTTCACCTCCTCAAGGGTTAACTCCAGAATTATTGCTTCAGCTCGAATTAGCTAAGATTCAGCAGCAAATAGAATTAGCCAAGATAGATGAGAGAAAAAGTCACCAGCAAATAGAGCTAGCAAAAATCCAAGCTGAGTCGACTAAGTACTGTGCCGACATGGACGTAGAGAAGTCGCGAGTAGAGACAACGGGACAGCGACTTGGGGCTGGTAACCGTGTTCATGAGCAGTCTCTCTCGCACTTATTGAAACTGGTTCCGGTGTTTGATGAGAGTGGTGTAACAGAATTTTTCACACGCTTTGAGAAGAAGTGCCAGGAACACCAGTGGCCAGAGAATAAATGGGCAGCACTTGTATCCTCTAGATTAATAGGCAAGGGTCTTAAAGCCTACGATGCATTACCTTTGGAGTTATGTATTGTGTACGAGGATCTCAAGGAGGCTGTCCTGAGGGCTTACGAATTGCAACCAGAAACGTACCGTTTGAAGTTCCGGGGTGTAACTAAGGGAAGAGATAGCACCTTTTTGGAACACGCCCGGGACTTGTCCGATGCTATGGGGAACTGGCTCCGATCTGAGAAGGTCACAACATTTGATGAAATTAAGCAGTTAATGATGTTGGAGCAGTTCTTTAAGAGTACGGGCGGTGATCTAACTTTGAACTTGAAGGAGAAAAACCAAAGAACTCTAGTCGAAGCAGCAGAAATGGCTGATCGACGGCTGTCGTTGATTCGGGGTTGCGGGTCCTCACAGAGGTACGATGTAAGTGCTAAGGACCGTTATCCTCCCCCTCCCCGTAACAATGACACATTTATACAGAAGAGCCATGAAACTAAAACTGAATCCAAACCTTACACCACACCGTATGTGAAAAGTCAGGGGCCTTTTACATCACAGTATAAGCCGAAACCGAAATTTATGTGTTTTAGTTGCCACCAGGAGGGTCATAAGGCAAATGAGTGCCCTAGTCGACCTCCTCCGGCAGCCGTGTCTTTTGCTCACGGCATTGGAGTGTTCAAGAGGACATCGGAGTTTGTTAGAGGCATTTCTTCCGAGGTAAATACACTGCCAGTGCAGAAGGATCCGGAAGGCTTATTCCCTGTCCGTGATGCCTTTAGTGACCACAGGGGACTCGGTTGTGTGGAGTGGGGGGGTAGAAGACATGAGGTGAGAATTTTGCGTGACACTGGGGCATCGCAAACACTGTTGAGAAATTTCACTGGTAAACCTGTCAATACGGCGCGGGTGGTTGTGGTTCAGGGAGTTAATGCAACAAGGTCATACCCGCTTGTAAGAATGAAGGTGGAAGTTGATGGTGTGACTCGGGACCTGGATGTAGGAATTGTGGAGAAGTTACCTGTTGGGGGCGTCGACCTCCTTCTCGGCAACGACTTTGCGGGACCTACTTCTGAGGCTCCACCCTTGGTCGTTGCCGAGAAGCCGGCCGACGTGAGTAGGGAGGAGCAGGAGTGGGTTGAGAAGTGTCCGGTGCAGCCTATGGCGTGTGTTGTCACCGGAGATCCTGCATCCAGGGAGTCATATTCTGGTCAACAATCTTTAGATCAGCGGAGGAAGGGTACCGAGAAGGGGTTGGAAGTTGATGCGGTTGAGAGTTTAGTATCAACGGCCCTTCTCGGGGACTCAGTATTAGGACCAAATATCGAGTCTGAAGAAGACCCAGTAACTGTTGTGGAAAAGGCAGAGGATGGGCTTAAAAAGACGAAAGAGTTGAAGGAGGACAGTGATGCACAGTCGGGAGATGTAGCAACAAGGTACCCTGACGCGTACCCTTGAGGAATGGGTCGGCGAAGACAGTGGTCCGAAGCTTGCTAGTGTATTTTTCCCGGTATGGTTACCCGCAGGGGATTCAGTCAGTCCGGGGACCCAACTTCACTTCTAGCCTCTTTGTACAAGCAATGCCGCAGCATGGGATTGTTGGGGTTGTGTCATCTGCGTATCATCCGGAGAGCCAGGGTGTGTTAGAGCGATGGCACTCAGCCTTGAAATCTGTGCTTCGTTGTTGTTGCTTTGAGAGTGGGAGGGATTGGGATCTTGGCCTGCCATGTGTTTTGTTTGCTGTGTGGGAGGTACCTGGGGAGAGTTTGGGATTCAGCCCTAATGAGCTCGTCTTTGGACACCGTGTCAGAGGGCCTCTCCATATGGTTGAAGAAGTATGGGAGGGCGCAGAAAAACCTTGTTCTATGCTCAAGTGTGTCCTCAACAGTCGAGAACGGATGTTGCGCAGTCTGGAGTTGGCTGGCCGTAATTTGACTAGCTCTCAGGCCCTCATGAAGGACAGGTACGACCTCAAGGTTGAACTCAGGGAGTTTCACGTGGGTCAGGAGGTGTTGATTCTACTGCCCCTTGTAGGTCACCCCTTATCCGCGAAGTACACTGGTCCTTATAGGGTGGTGGAGGAGCTATCGGACCTGGTTTACTTGGTAGCCACTCCAGACAGACGGAAGCGCAATCAGTTATGTCATGTTAATCCCATGAAGGAGTATGGGAGGCACCCCCCTGAGCCTCTCACTGTGCCTGTGATGACGTTTAGCAGTCAAGGTGGAGAAGGAGAACGGGACAGTCAAGCTCAGGTGGAGGATAACTGGAAGGATAAGAAGTTCAAATGGGCGCCTGAGTGTGAGAAGGTGTTTAGAGAAGTAAAACACCTGTTGTGCACTCACCCGATCCTCAGGGCCCCTGACTTTAGCCTACCTTTCCAACTAGCAACGGAGGCTAGTGGTGTGGGGGCTGGTGCCGTCCTTGTGGAAAAGGACGATGATGGGCTGGAGCATCCTGTTAGTTTCTGCTCGGATAAGTACAATTCGGCCCAGGGGAGCTGCTCTGTTGTCGAGGAGGAGCTGCTGGCAGTTGTACTTGCTCTGAGGCATTTCGAGGTCTGTGTTCCAGCCTATGGTCCGGTCGTTGTAGTTTACCCAGATCATCACCCTCTCAAGTTCTTGGACCAGTTTCACAATCGGGATATGAGGCTGACCAGGTGGTCACTAAGGTTATTGGTATATAACCTGGACATACGCCATATTGCCGGTTGTGACAACGTGGTTGCAGATGGTCGTTCAAGGGTATATGATCCTGGGTAGATTGACACACGGGTAGCCTCCTGCTTTAGTTTGAATAGTATTTTGCGCTTGGTGCTTGTTGGCTCGCGGTTGTAGCCCAGCGTATTGGGTCGTAAAGCAGGAGTTGAGCGTTTGGTATAGAAGAAAAACTAGGCTTGCCCCTATAGTGCAGCCGAAATAAACAAATTATAAACATAAAAATCAAATAAAAACTTTCTTTGATAGTTGAATTTTTTCAGTATGTTATAGCAGTAATTCTGAGTTGCACTCCTCTCAGAATGCTGGGCTAGTGAAGCTCGCTCTTGAGGAGCATAACTACATATAATTTAACCTATTGTGTTGGGAGGGTTATAATTTTGAAAAAATGTTTTGTTGAAGAACTGTGCCAGATATTTTACTGCCGCTGGGTGATGGGAAGTGGAGATATAGCATGGGTTCTAACAGATTTTTGTGAGCCTTGGGGCCTCTGAGAAAAATCTTGGGGGGGGTGTGACGTTAACCACTCCGTTAGAACCGCATGGCTTGTCCTACAGTGACTCACTAGGATCGCCAGGGCAGTGGATGGGGCTACAGTTTATGTATTAGAGTGTGCTTTATTTCATATGAAAGCTCGTGTCATGGGCAGTCCAGAAAGGCTCTTTGTTTTCACCCATGTCAAGGCTTTATATATTTAATTGTAAAGTATATGTTTTATCATTAACTAGTAATGATGGGATCTGGGAGAGAGAGAGAGAGTAGAACAGAGTGAGTGGGGGCGCGCAGTGTTTTTTGTCCCGCTCGATGACGTCACGGCTGGCTGCCTCGCGGGGGTTGGTGGAGAGAGGCCCTTACCATGCTGCAAGCTCTTGCTAGTGGTTAGATGACTTGTAACCGCTTTTTTCCCACGCGGCTCGAGCTAGTGCGAGTATATATACAGTTCCTCGCCACTCTCTCCCTCAGATCTGGTTTCTAGAACGCACCCATCTTTTTTCCCTTGCTATCTGTCCCCGCTCCGTACCTGAGAATCTTTTCCTCTGCCTATCTCTCTCATTTTCCATATCTTTCACCACCTTTTATTAATATTATACCCCCTCTGGTTAACTCTGCAAAATCAGCTTCATGCTGGCCAGTTGTATTGTGCGTTAAGGTCTGATATAACCTATGTATGTTAGTTGCTAAGATAAGTGGATCACGAAGCATTGGTTGGCTCTCTTATTGCCGCTTCCTATATTTACTAGTGTTCTGCTGGATTAGATAATGCTAGACTAGGAGTCTGATATTATAAGGTATTGTTTCCTATGAGTGCTGGCTTTAGTTAAGAGCTGCACGACATACCTGAGAACTGGAGTTGATTGAGTAAATTCTAGTCTGTGTGCCATTGAGAGTAGAGCATGCACGAATGAGGGCTTTTTGCCTATACCATTCTGCACTGTTCTAGTCTCGATTGTTTGTCTTTGAGGTACGCCAGGAGAACGCTTAATACTTCGGTATTAAGGTTTCTCAAGAGAGCTACCCTTCATTATAACGTAATATTTGACGCACAGACTTGAGATTTGCACTAGGCTATGCGGCATGCCATGCGCACCAGTATCTCGTATCATTGACTCTAGCTAGACTTTATCAGTCACAGTAGACATTAAGTATATTAAACCAATTACTCTTTTTTATGCATACCCTTTTATGATTACACAAGCATTTCGCAGCCTAGTTTGATGTATGGAGACACAAACGACTTAGGCTCTTTTTGTTGATAGGAATACTGCATTGTCGGGGCGATTATTATTATTGTTGTAGTGTTTAGGATATTCTTGGCTCCGACGGCATTATATATTCTGCCTTTTTGTGTGCATAGCCTGCACGAGCATTGTTCCGCTGCCTGCCTTTTTGGGTTCCATTTCCGATACGAGCATCTTTATAGCATCTAACATTTAAAGAAGATTCCTTGTTAGTGTTGAAGGACTTTAGTGCACTTTCTTTCATGCAGGAGTGCCTGACATTTATTGATTAAAGTAACGTAAGCTGTAACTTCTCTTACCACCTTACTTTGCATATCATAACCAAGCACCTTCGGTTATAGGTAGTAATAGGCTGTTTTCACATAACATTAAGCCTAGAGTAGACGCACATTTATTGAGAGTTTGATAGCCTATTATTGCATATAGAACTCTGTAGAGTATTTGTGTTCTTTGTTCACTGGGAATACACATCAGAGGTTGGAGCTAGCGCTTTCCGTTGTAACATTTATGCCATTACTAGTCCAATGAATAAGAGCCCTGATATATTTGAACCCCAGTCGTAACAGTTGTCAGTCTTTTTTTTTCATCATCTTTTTCGAATTTCCTGCATCTCCACGTATGTAATTTGCTGCCACTGTGTTCAATGACATTCTGATACACATTGACTTATTTCCTGTCACTGGTATAATAAGAAATATAGCCAGTAACCTATTTAGCTGCCCGATTTGAGAGTGGATTATTAAATTGGTACCATAAAAGCGCATGGGAGCGTGTTTTGTAGTCTGCGCATGCGTAGACATGCGACCTGCCAAATTCTACAACTACAGAATATAATACCGTATGTTCAGCCAATATCTACTGACACACATATTTGTTAGTAACTAAAAAGGAAGTAAATACAATACTTCAATGAGTATTACACATTTCGCCCAGCCTATTACACCACATTAGATGAAACTAAATTTCTAGGTCAGGAAGCTGATATTTATGTATCAAATTATGTTAATTATTATATATTCACTGCATTAACGAGTATATAACCATCATATTATGAATCTAGTAAAAATATACTACACAACTATGTGTCATAGATAAGTTGCGAACTGTATTAAACCTCTTAAATCACGAAAACCCTCAAAACACCTCAATGTTGCATCACACACGATAGTCATTTGAATAAGACCCCCAGTACCATCTGGATTTTTAGTACAGTTTTCTCTCATTATGAGCGTACGCTTACGATGTTTGGTCTCTTGCGCTCCGGGGCGGGTGATTTGAACAGCTGTGTTATGCCCTGATTTTATTCAGATTTAACTACTAGTTCAGGGGAGTTCTTTCGAGACTGGGATTTCCAAGTTCATACAAATACATATAAGGAAGACAATAGAGGATATGTATAATGCCAAAATATAGTTTGTAATACAGCTTTATTTCACTTATTCCTTAACCCGGGAACTGCGGGGAGACTCTTAAGAGTTCCCCCGGCGGACTGCGGGAAGACTCTTGAGAGTAAGTAAAATAAAAAATCAACTTTTGACATCGAAAAAAAAAATATTTTTTTTATTTTTATTTTTTTATTTTTTTATTTTTTTTTGGCCCCTGGGCCATGCAAAATCTCAGTCCTCTACCTCCCCTCCTTCCCCACTTTCCTCCTCTCCTTCAGTTATCACCTATTTTCCCTATTATTCCCTTATTCTGAGGTATATTTTCGTGCTAACATTAGCGAGTTGCAAGCAGGGTGTTGTCATCACTGATGGCAAGCGAGTGCAAGAGAGAGAGAGAGAGAGTATCGATCGACTGTGTCTCAGTGGCCTTGGGGGAAATTGGCGGGAAAGCAGTTTGCCTCACCCATACATTATACAACTCGCGGGCTATATCTCCGATTTTGACCATCCAAACGCTGTTTTCACTCGTTTTATTGTTGTTTCAGGTTAATACCTTTATAATCAACCCATAATAGGCGCATATGGATAATTATTAATGCTATTAATGGTACAATGAATATTTTAGTGACGGAAACACCTCAAATACGTCAGCACAGGGGGACGTTTTCAATTACCCCCATGCGCACTTGTTAGGTTAAGTACATATTATTGAATCAGAATGGGTTAACATGAGAACATAAGTGGTACAACTTAATCAAATATCTTCTAGCACGATCGCGGATCTGGATGGAGATCAGGTATGCTCAATGCGGCTTAAATTGACTTTCCTTTCTTTAGGATCAAATCAATATTCTCTTTTTGAAAGATTGGATAAACACTTATTCGGTTACCTTAATGTTCACTTTACCCGTAACTTGGGTATAATCAGCTACTAGTATTTGACGAGATTAAGATAAATCACTATATTTCTTTGCTATAAATATGTCACCTTGCACACTGGTATACTTAGCAAGATTGAATTCAGGTTTGGTGGACTCTAAAATATTTTCACTGGACGGGATTATTTCAGTGTTAGTTGAGGTGAAAATCCGCCTTATTTGGATTTAATTATTTTTCTACGTTAGGAAGGCGTAGTCACTAATTTTAACACTGATACACTTGTAGGGGGAATCTGTTTCTATAGATTATAAGTTATAAACACTGAAAGGCAGTGTGACACTGCCTTTAGCGTCTGCAGCGCGAGTAAATTTCCCCGAAAATTTTTAGCCGCTGTAACACGCGGTGGAAATTGTGAAAAATTGGCTAACACGTGGTTACCCGTGGTATGCCCGCTGAACAGACGCCGGCGCCTGTTCAGCGTCCTGACCGCTGGTGAAGCGCGACTGGAGCGCGGGTAAGCGCGGGAAAATCTCCACGTGGTGACAGGCAGCGGCGGGTAACCGCGGCTGCATCACGCCTGACCCACGGGTGATCACGTGTACAGCACGGCTGGTCCACGTGTGCAGGGCGGCCGTTTCGCGGGCTATCACGGGTACTGCGCGTGTGTACCACGCCCCCACCACGGGTATATAAGGAGCCCGGGCAGGCGGTAGAAATCATACTCGCTCCAGACACCACAGTGCACACTCCAAGACGAAACTCCCAGACTCCCAGACTCCCAAGATGGCTCCCAAGAGGTTACCCACCAGGAAAGCCCCCAACAAGGGCAAGAGGCCACCAGGTGTCCCTGTGGAGGTGCAGCCGGCAGCCGAAGATGCGAGTGCAGAGGTGGAGGCCAGTCCTGCTGCACTTCAGGAGGAGGAAACATCTTTTGAAGGTCAGTACAATTTATGTTATGGGTTTTCAGATATTTCTATATTTACCTATAATTATTATGTGTACAGTGTTAATTTGGAATAACGTGCAATGCATACTATGAATAGAAACAATACAATAGAATGATATTTTATCTAGTGTGCCATATTTCCATTTGTAAACGCATGTATATGTATATATTGTATACCCGATTATTGTCTATCTCTAAATACCTTTAATTTTGTGCCTTTTCAGGTGTTGCATCTCCTGCCACCACCACAGCTGAGAGCACCATTCCACCAGAGGAGGAGGAGGATGAGGAGGAGGAGGAGGAGCCTGATGCCTCTCATTCCCCGGGGCAATCCCCACATGAGGAGGAGGAGGAGGAGGAGCAGCAGCAGCCGGCGCCCAAGAAGGGGAAGAAGAAGGCTGATGGTGCTCCGAAACAAGGCTGGAGTCTCCCCGACCTAACGGAGCAGGAGCTGGTGGAGTGGCTTCAGGCCAACACCTACCTGTGGCTCCGCAGTACTAAGGACTACCACAGAAAGAAGGCTGCGTGGGAGATGAAGGCCAAGGAGCTGGGGGTCAGTCTGAAACACCTACAGAACTGGTGGAAGAACGTAAAAGACTGGTACGTCAAGCTGTCCAAGAGGACCAGTGGCCAGGCAACCAAGCTGTTGACCGCGAGGGACAAGTGGGTGTTGAAGAACATCGCCTTCTACAAAAGTAAGTACATCTCATTATATGTATTTGAGAAGCTTGGAAATGAAACAAATATAGTTAAATACAGTAATATTATTATATAAAATCATGACCAAAGTTTATTAAACATCATATCACTGTATTCACAAAGTAAAGGTGTAAATTATATTCCCAGAAATATATAAATATGTATTTGTCTATGCCATTATATTAAACAAATGTTTAACTTGTTTCAGGTTCCATGCCCACTGATGTCCCGGACACCCTAGTCAGCCTGCCCCGTTCCCCATCTTCCACCGGTTCCGCCTCCTCTGCTGCACCTGCTGCTGCCGCCCCGACCTCCCAGGCACAGGAGTCACATGACTCCGGGGATGCCAACATCTTGGAGGACATGTAGGTGGCAGGGACGGAGCAGGCCTCAACAAGCCGCCGCAATAGGAGGACTGCAGGCTATGAGAGCCAAGAGGAGGGCTGGATGCTGGACCTCCGATCCACCATGAAGGCCAACCAGGCACTGCTGGAGAGGCTGCTGCAGGAGAGGCCTCAGCCCCAGACACGTAGGGAGGCCTTTATACGCTATGTGTCCGACATCCTGCGCACTGTCCCTGACGAGGAGTACCAGGTGCTGCACGACATAATAGCGGACACTTTGCGTCAGCGACACATGGGGCCCTCTACATCGGGGGCTGGACCGGGCCCCTCAACAGCACCACAAGCCAGCGCCTCCACCTCACAACAGTCCGCCTTCACACCACCCACCTACAGCCAGCCGCAGTATTATCAGCTGCCGGGATTAGCGAGTCCCAGTCCCAGCAACTGGCAGTATGGTGTGGGTGGTGGCCAGCAGTCCCAGTCCCTCCAGCCACTCCAGCCACTCACGACACCTGTCCGGTCTAGGGACTCGGCAGAATCTGTCGGTAGGATTCTGGCCTCCAGCATTGCGGAGGACTGGAATGTAGCCCCAGGCCCTTCTACAAGACGGCCTGACGACACCTCCGGTGGCCCAGGTTCTCTATGAACCCATATGCATCTTTAATTTCTTTTTGTATAATATTCCCATGTTTATATGTATTATTTGTATTATTTTGTATTATTTGTATTATTATTTATTTTTATTTAGTATTAGTATTATTTCTATTATTTGTGAAATATGTATTATTTATTTTATTTTCTTAATAAATAACTGTATAATTTTCCATATGCTTGTTTCCATTCCCTTAACTTGACTGTTTTTCATAGGTTTTCTATAGTAATAATAATAATATCTTAATAATAAATACTCACAATAATAATAATAATAAGGAAATAAATAATAACAATAATATTATAATAATAAAGCCTGAGCGAAAATAGGACTCAAGAAAACAACAAGTGAGGCGGCTATTAAATATTTATTATGTAACACAATATTATGGTAGAACAGCTATATGTTCAGTCAAATAAATTGGGTGTTTACAATAACTTAAAAGGTATCCACCAGTAGCCTGCACAATAACTAGAAACGGGGTAGGAGCATGTTATCCTGCCATGGAACCCTTCCAGCAGGTGAGTTGCACCATTCCATGATGAGGTTCCTCTGAGCCTTGGCTTTCCTGAAGTCTCTGTTGTTCCCTGGTAATTGGTTGGGTGTCGTGTCCTCAAGGTTCCTGCCGGCACGCCAGGCACCAGGCACCAGGTCTCCATTTGGACGCTCCACATCCACCAGTCGGTTCTGCATCACCGGGTAACGCAACCTCATAAGGTTGTGGAGGAGTACACATGCCTTGACCAGGAGCCTCACAGTGTCAGCTTCATGCAACATGGTCGTCAGGAGAACTTGAAAGCGATTCGCAAGTATGCCAAACGAATTCTCCACCACCCTTCTGGCTCGCGAGAGTCTATAGTTGAAGATCCTCTGCTTCCTGGTCATGTCCCTGTTACCGTACGGCTTCATCATGTAGGTCCGGAGTGCGAAAGCATCATCTCCCACCAGAAAATAAGGGACATCCTCAGTGTCACCTGGGAGAGGATCAGGCTGTGGGAATCCAATAATGTCGTTCCTCTGGAGAGCCTCTCTCAAAGCACTTGCATTGTAAATGTGGGCATCAGACGTTGAACCCTTGCCGCTGACGTCTATCCAGAGGAACTTGTAGTCAAATGTGACGACTGCCAGGAGGATGACACTAAAGAATCCCTTGTAGTTGTAGTAGTCGGAACCAGTGTTGGCAGGAGCTTTACAGGCAATGTGCTTGCCGTCTATTGTACCGATGACATGTGGAAAGTTCCACCTATTCATCCAATTACCGGTGATCTGACGCCAATCTGCAGCGGTCTGTGGTGGCTTGAGCAGCTCCTCACGGTACTCGTCGACGATGGCCTCACACACCTCGCGCACCACTATACTGATGGTGTTGTGAGGCACCCTCCAGCCATACTGCATCTCACGGTACTTGGCGCCAGAGGCAAGGTGCCTCAGGGTGAGGGCAACCTTCAGGCCTGGATCAAGGGGTGCTCGGCAGTTGGTGGTCGTCTGGGTAAGGGCTGGTGTCAGTCTCTGCACAACTTCATCGAACATGGCAGGTGGCATTCTCATGAAATTGTGGAAGGCCCTTGGATCTTCATTACGGAGCTCCACCATGAGACAATCATACAGGCCAAGCTCAGGTCTCCTGCATATCCAGTCACGCACCCATATGTTCCGGACCGCCCTCCTCCTCAGCCGTCTTCGTCTTCGTCTATCAACGAGGTACTGATGGACATGTACCAGCTGGTTCATATGCTGTTGCATCAGCATGCAGACGAGGTCAATACGGTCCATGTTCACCCCATCACGTCAGAACCAGGAGTGATGAATGCTTGGCAAATCGAGCCAAATATATAGGTCCCAGAGTACACGCGCTACACACGCAAATGCACGTGAAAACACGCGGAACAGATGCGGTACAACCGTGCTATGACCGTCATTAAACCGCGATTACCCGCTAAAGGTTCGCGTCCTATCGCGTGTAACCACGTACTTACCGCGGCCGTAGCACGTCTTTACCACGTCTTTACGCGTCTTTACCACGTCTTTATCACGTGTGTACCACGTGTGCCCCCCGTGGCCACCCGCGGTCTCAAGTTTTGAGCAGCTCAAAACTTGAGACCGCGTGTGATTTTTCTAGCCCGTGTGGGTGCGGCTGTATCGCGTCCTTTCACGACTTATATGCGTCCAACAGCGCTTGCTTCACGTTCACACATTTTTCGCCGTGAGACGTCCGCGATGCGACCGCGAAGGGCAGTGTGACCGGGCCTTTAAACCAAACTACTCGAGCAGTCAACATCTGTTCCCCACTTGACTTACTTTGTTAAATTTGACATTTGTTGTGCATCTATGTGCACACTAGCAGTAATGGTGGTAGATATTTGTTTCCCATCGATGGAAATCTTAATATAATGTGGATTATAGCCTTAACCCGGCAAGCGCGATAGGCCTCACGGAAGGCTTCCTATAGGGAACGCGATAGGCCTCACGGAAGCAGGACCATAAAAAAAGCTTTCCAAAAAAAAAAAGGGCCTATCAAAAAAAAAAAATTTGTCTCTAGGTGAGATAATTCCCCTCCAGTACTCATCCATGTAAATCTCACCCACCCCCCTCCCCTCCTTCCCCACCTTATTCCCCCCTCCCTCCCCTCCTCAATTATCACCTATTTTCCCTCTTATTATCATCATTTATCGGTTATTTTTCTCTCCCGCGATAATGTAGCACAAGTGGGTTGCAGAAAAGATCGATATGTACCACACACACACCAGCCCAGACCGCCCCGCCGCCCTCAGTTACCTCACAGACAGCGAGAGAGGAGGGTTGACTGCAGCTCTCTCTCGCCTGACATTACGACCGGGTGGCCAATATCTTCGGTTTTCACCACCCAAATGCTTTTCCCACTTATTTTAGCACTCTTGAAGGTTCATATATACATCATATATGTAAAATAAAAGCATACCGAAAACAAATAATGGTCTATATTGTAAATATAACGAATTCTGTCAGAATCCAAGGCTAGAAATACACAAATAACTACCCTAGCTCCTAGGGCTATTTAGCGCTTAACAGGTTAATAAAGGTAAAATGCTCAGTTAAATGGTGTGCGTGCGTGTGTGTGTATTACAAGGTTGCCAACTGGAATGACCTACCCCCGTCAGTCCGTGAAAAGAGAACACTGTATTCCTTCAGACGTAGCCTGAAGGAACACCTGAACCGGACAGCTGCGAGAAGGGAGCACCAAGCTTATGTCTACTACTAAATACGACATAAGAGATAGACAAACCAAACTGAAATGATTACTGATTACGGATTACTGATATTTACTATAGGATGTAAGGTATCTTAAAATTACCCCCTAGAAATACTTTGTCTAAAGTATCTATTTCTTTATCCTCCCCATTTCCCCAGCTAA
The DNA here is from genome assembly GCA_037953745.1 of Lithodes maja. Classification (NCBI taxonomy): domain Eukaryota; kingdom Metazoa; phylum Arthropoda; class Malacostraca; order Decapoda; family Lithodidae; genus Lithodes; species Lithodes maja. The sequence continues at coordinate 17,658 of JBAKBP010022794.1, read as the reverse complement.
CCTAATCCCACAAGGACCCCAATGGAAATACGCCTAACGGCCTTATTGGGCTATCCTTAGTTGGAATTATGCAAGGCTGGTACATGTCATATTTATAACAAACTATGTGGTACCAACTCTGTAAATTGCTAACTGAATAAATATTATTATTATTATTATTATTATTATTATTATTATTATTAACGCATATCCACTCCCAACTCGCCCAAAAGTAGCCCAATCACCTAATATTGCACAACACAAAGTTTCAGCTATTTTAATCCTATCACACATGTTCTTATATGTTTATCTTTAACAGCCATGCGTGCATGATACTATGAGTTCCCCATAATTATATAACTAGGCCTAGTCCCATTTACAGTATATGAGTAGTACGTGTCACATCATCTAAACATTAATGAAATAACTACATACATGATTATCACAATCATGCACTCATCAAATTTGCATCAATGTCCCAATCCCCCTCACAAGCAATCACTTGATTATTCAGTCACTGCCACATAGGTTACCATACATGTATAGTACAGTACAACCAACTGAAAGCCATGATGAACGTTTGTATGAAATGTAGCCTAGCTACTCGACACTCGATAGGCTATCTCGACACCTATGTGGTGTCTGTTCCGCAAGGATGGCACTCATCTAAACCCTGTGGGTTCAGAACGCATGGGTCGTCTCCTACACGAAGCAGTCCGCAGCCATGGATCAAAAAACGCCATCCGAGAAGAAGCAGCAGTGACATAAATCATCCAACGCCAAGAAAAACACAGAGGCAACCGAGGACCACCAGCGATAAGGACCGGAGACAGCGAGGACCGAGGACAGCCATGAACATAAATGTAGATCCGACAAGAACCAAAAACATTATTAAAGCGCGTTCCGTGAGTTCTAAAATAAAAAATTTAAAGGTTTTCTATGCAAACGCTCGTAGCATACGCAATAAATTTTCAGATTTAGAGGAGCTAGTGTTTACAGAAAATTATGATGTGATTGGCATAACAGAATCTTGGCTCAATACAGAAGATAGAGACTTTTTAGCAGAGTATTCACTTCCCGGTTATGTAATGTTTGAGAAAAGCCGAATAAATCGAAATGGAGGTGGCGTTTTACTTTATATCAAAGAAAGTCTTAACCCTACCCTCTTGTCAAAACCTCAAATTGTGAACGTCGACGCATCTTTTGTGCTAATAAAGAATAATAAAGGTACCAAAATAATACTTGCATTAATATACAGACCTCCAGCTCAATCAGTGCAAACTGACCGAGAAATTTACGAACAAATTGCAGATGTAAGTAACTCACAAGATACCGTAATTTTTGGTGACTTTAATTTACCTGTGACCAAGTGGGGCGATACTCTTACTTCACACTCCGGACATGACTTGTATACGAACTTGCAAGAGAGTTCGCTTTATCAATTTGTTGGAACGCCGACCCGTGGTAATAACGTTCTTGACATTGTACTTGCAACAAAAGAAGAATTAATAGAGAATTTGAATGTTGGTGATGAATTCAGTAACAGCGACCATCATACGATAACTTTCACTTTAAAGTTTACTAGTAACGAACCAAATAGTAGCATCGAAAAAGTCCCTAATTTCAAGAAAGCAAACTTCCATAAACTTAGAGCTATGTTTAAAGAAACTGACTGGAGCTTTTTAATTCACAATAACGACATAAATACATCTTGGAAGTTATTCGAAGCCACTTACCTAAAAGCAGTGCAAGACTGCATACCATCGAAAACTCGGCGTCCAGGCCATAATAATAAGCCCAAATGGTGGAATAAAGATATTTCAAACTGCCTGCTTGCTAAAAAATTTGCTAATGATAGATTAAAATCCTCACAAAATGACGAAGAACGGCTGAAATTTGTAGAGCTACGACGCAAAGCCAAAAAGTTAATTAAGCAAAGTAAAAAGACCTTAGAGTTACATATTGCGAATCAAAGTAAAACAAACCCGAAAGAATTCTATAGTTATATCAGAAAGAAAAAAGTAGTTACTTCAACTGTTGGACCGTTAGTCGATGAAAATGGAGAATACACCAAAGACGAAGAACAAATGAGTAATGCCCTCAATACCTTCTTTGCATCAGTTTTTACAACAGAAGACCTCAGTGATATCCCTACACCATCGCCGATTCAGATTGATAATTCAGATGTTTTAAGCAATATCACCGTTACAGAGAGAGAAGTATTGAATTGTTTAGATAAACTCAAGGTAAATAAATCGCCTGGACCTGATACAATCTCGCCTAGAGTTCTAAAGGAAGCTAAGGATGAGCTCTTTAAACCACTGACATTACTATTCAATAAATCCTTGCAGTCTGGAACTATGCCCGATCAGTGGAAGCTAGCCAACGTAACACCGATATTCAAAAAAGGCAGCAAATCCCTATCCAGTAACTATCGTCCAATTAGCTTAACCTCAGTTGTATGTAAAATGCTAGAAACGGTCATACGAGACAGACTCGTAAATCACTTAGAGGAAAATAACATACTTAAAGATACTCAACACGGCTTTCGTAAAAAACGTTCCTGTTTAACAAACCTCTTAGACTTCTTCCACGATATCCTCAACCTCTACGATGAGAGTAAAGCTGTAGATATTATATACCTTGATTTTCAAAAGGCCTTTGACAAAGTTCCCCACAAACGTTTACTGCTAAAACTAAAAGCGCATGGAATACAAGACGGTGTGTTGAAATGGATAGAAAATTGGCTCAGCGACAGAAAGCAAAGAGTAGTCATAAACGGTAAGGCATCAAAATGGACCAATGTAAGTAGCGGGGTACCCCAGGGATCGGTACTAGGACCAATTCTCTTTCTAATTTACATCAACGACATAGATGAGGGTCTCACCTGTACAATCTCAAAATTTGCTGACGATACAAAAATTGCAAATAGCGTACTCTCAAAAGAACAAGTTGACGATATGCAACACAATCTAGATAAATTGTCATGTTGGGCCCAAATTTGGCAAATGAGTTTCAATGCGGATAAATGTAAAGTACTACATATCAGATACCTAAATGAGAAAGCAAACTATTCGATGAATGGCACTCAGCTTAAGAATGTAAACAGAGAAACCGATCTGGGAGTAACAATATCGAGTAACCTAAAACCGAGTCAACAATGTTCAGAAGTTGTTAAGAAGGCAAACAAAATAATTGGCTTTATAGGCAGGTCATTTGAGCATAAATCCAAAGAAGTTATCCTAACCCTTTACAATTCCTTAGTCCGCCCTCTTCTGGAATACTGCGTTCAATCCTGGTGCCCTTATTACCAAAAAGATATAAACAAGCTAGAACGAGTTCAACGTAGAGTTACCAAAATGATACCTAGCCTAAAGAACAAACCATACGAAGAGCGTCTTAGAGAATTAAATCTATTTCCTTTAACCCAGCGCAGATTAAGAGGCGACTTAATTCAAGTGTTCAAAATCATCAAAGGCATCGACAATATGAACTGTAGTAAGTACTTCACTATCGACCAATCTAATTACACGCGGGGAAACGGTTGCAAAATTATTGGTAAATCTTTTAACTCGCACGAATCTAAGAATTTCTTCTTCAATCGAGTTGTCAACTTGTGGAATGGGCTTCCCCGAAACGTTATAGACTGCATCACCGTTGATTCATTTAAACTCCGCATAGACAAATATCTCGCATCAAACCCGCGACTGACTGCGTTTGTAAATGAATAACTTTATTTTATCCCCCCCTCAGTTACTAACCCATCTGTCCCCTACTAACTTCCTAATCCTGCCACGGACATTAGTTCCAGGGCAGTAATTCCCTTTCCAATGTTCCCTTACCCACTCTAAACCACTGTTTGGACACTTGATCCTCAGTGTTTTGGAGGACAAGCAACCTAGAAGGGTCACTGGATCTGTTGTTGCTTGATTTCCTTTGTACTCCTTTGTACCTCTACAACTTGAATAAATAATATATAGAACCAGCCCAATTCCGCTTTCCTCAACTTTAGTTAGGATAGTACTTCAGAGGCTATCAACCCCATCATGCCGTAAATCAAGAATATCGTTAGGAATGGAGCCCCTTTTCGAGAAATGTACGTCCTTCCTTCAATCTCGCAAATCTACGCTCCCAAACTAGCCCAATGGTGCGAACAAAAGAAGACCTTGGCAACACTGTATATGTTTATCACGCCGTGGTCAGCTGGTCACCGAAACCCTCGACCTTGAAAGGGCAGTGTTGTGTGACGTTAACCACTCCGTTAGAACCGCATGGCTTGTCCTACAGTGACTCACTAGGATCGCCAGGGCAGTGGATGGGGCTACAGTTTATGTATTAGAGTGTGATTTATTTCATATGAAAGCTCGTGTCATGGGCAGTCCAGAAAGGCTCTTTGTTTTCACCCATGTCAAGGCTTTATATATTTAATTGTAAAGTATATGTTTTATCATTAACTAGTAATGATGGGATCTGGGAGAGAGAGAGAGAGAGTAGAACAGAGTGAGAGGGGGCGCGCAGTGTTTTTTGTCCCGCTCGATGACGTCACGGCTGGCTGCCTCGCGGGGGTTGGTGGAGAGAGGCCCTTACCATGCTGCAAGCTCTTGCTAGTGGTTAGATGACTTGTAACCGCTTTTTTCCCACGCGGCTCGAGCTAGTGCGAGTATATATACAGTTCCTCGCCACTCTCTCCCTCAGATCTGGTTTCTAGAACGCACCCATCTTTTTTCCCTTGCTATCTGTCCCCGCTCCGTACCTGAGAATCTTTTCCTCTGCCTATCTCTCTCATTTTCCATATCTTTCACCACCTTTTATTAATATTATACCCCCTCTGGTTAACTCTGCAAAATCAGCTTCATGCTGGCCAGTTGTATTGTGCGTTAAGGTCTGATATAACCTATGTATGTTAGTTGCTAAGATAAGTGGATCACGAAGCATTGGTTGGCTCTCTTATTGCCGCTTCCTATAATTACTAGTGTTCTGCTGGATTAGATAATGCTAGACTAGGAGTCTGATATTATAAGGTATTGTTTCCTATGAGTGCTGGCTTTAGTTAAGAGCTGCACGACATACCTGAGAACTGGAGTTGATTGAGTAAATTCTAGTCTGTGTGCCATTGAGAGTAGAGCATGCACGAATGAGGGCTTTTTGCCTATACCATTCTGCACTGTTCTAGTCTCGATTGTTTGTCTTTGAGGTACGCCAGGAGAACGCTTAATACTTCGGTATTAAGGTTTCTCAAGAGAGCTACCCTTCATTATAACGTAATATTTGACGCACAGACTTGAAATTTGCACTAGGCTATGCGGCATGCCATGCTCACCAGTATCTCGTATCATTGACTCTAGCTAGACTTTATCAGTCACAGTAGACATTAAGTATATTAAACCAATTACTCTTTTTTTATGCATACCCTTTTATGATTACACAAGCATTTCGCAAGCCTAGTTTGATGTATGGAGACACAAACGACTTAGGCTCTTTTTGTTGATAGGAATACTGCATTGTCGGGGCGATTATTATTATTGTTGTAGTGTTTAGGATATTCTTGGCTCCAACGGCATTATATATTCTGCCTTTTTGTGTGCATAGCCTGCACGAGCATTGTTCCGCTGCCTGCCTTTTTGGGTTCCATTTCCGATACGAGCATCTTTATAGCATCTAACATTTAAAGAAGATTCCTTGTTAGTGTTGAAGGACTTTAGTGCACTTTCTTTCATGCAGGAGTGCCTGACATTTATTGATTGAAGTAACGTAAGCTGTAACTTCTCTTACCACCTTACTTTGCATACCATAACCAAGCACCTTCGGTTATAGGTAGTAATAGGCTGTTTTCACATAACATTAAGCCTAGAGTAGACGCACATTTATTGAGAGTTTGATAGCCTATTATTGCATATAGAACTCTGTAGAGTATTTGTGTTCTTTGTTCACTGGGAATACACATCAGAGGTTGGAGCGCTTTCTGTTGTAACATTTATGCCATTACTAGTCCAATGAATAAGAGCCCTGATATATTTGAACCCCAGTCGTAACAAATGGCGACCTTACCTAGGATTTGGTGAACCTACATTTATTTGCAGGGAACATTTGTTGTTTTGGAGAATATTTTGCGGGGATCAGCAAGAATACAAAAAAATTGCAACATAGTATAGCCCTTGAGTATTTCCGAGAATTTTTGTGTGTATATCGAGGTATAAGAGTTTGGGGTGCTTCTTTTCTGAATATTGTGGTGAGAAATTTTTGTGAGCATCATGTCTTATACCGGATCAGAGGAGAATGGAGACACAGTACGTAATGTCGAGACTGAGGAACAGCAGTATGATGATATGGTTAATCAGGTGAACTGTGAGGAGGATGCTAGGATATTTTTGCAATGGCCTGTTACTGCCGAGCGGTTGGAGGGTATGGAGCGGTACGGTCTTCAATGCCTGGCCACAGCTATCGGTCATGCGGGTACTAGTGGCATGACCAGGGATAACTTGATAACGTGTGTACTGGGCAGGGTGACTGGTGAGCGAGATGGGTTGAGTGCTCAGAGCCCTTCGGCCATGCTTCCCCTACACTCGACTCCCAGCCATCCCAGTAGTTTGCCGACCCCGGGTACGCTTCCGCAGTTGGGTGGTGACTGGCAGGGTGGGTTGCCCCTGGGGGGACCACCGGTAATTTCAAACATTGTAGCACCTTCACCTCCTCAAGGGTTAACTCCAGAATTATTGCTTCAGCTCGAATTAGCTAAGATTCAGCAGCAAATAGAATTAGCCAAGATAGATGAGAGAAAAAGTCACCAGCAAATAGAGCTAGCAAAAATCCAAGCTGAGTCGACTAAGTACTGTGCCGACATGGACGTAGAGAAGTCGCGAGTAGAGACAACGGGACAGCGACTTGGGGCTGGTAACCGTGTTCATGAGCAGTCTCTCTCGCACTTATTGAAACTGGTTCCGGTGTTTGATGAGAGTGGTGTAACAGAATTTTTCACACGCTTTGAGAAGAAGTGCCAGGAACACCAGTGGCCAGAGAATAAATGGGCAGCACTTGTATCCTCTAGATTAATAGGCAAGGGTCTTAAAGCCTACGATGCATTACCTTTGGAGTTATGTATTGTGTACGAGGATCTCAAGGAGGCTGTCCTGAGGGCTTACGAATTGCAACCAGAAACGTACCGTTTGAAGTTCCGGGGTGTAACTAAGGGAAGAGATAGCACCTTTTTGGAACACGCCCGGGACTTGTCCGATGCTATGGGGAACTGGCTCCGATCTGAGAAGGTCACAACATTTGATGAAATTAAGCAGTTAATGATGTTGGAGCAGTTCTTTAAGAGTACGGGCGGTGATCTAACTTTGAACTTGAAGGAGAAAAACCAAAGAACTCTAGTCGAAGCAGCAGAAATGGCTGATCGACGGCTGTCGTTGATTCGGGGTTGCGGGTCCTCACAGAGGTACGATGTAAGTGCTAAGGACCGTTATCCTCCCCCTCCCCGTAACAATGACACATTTATACAGAAGAGCCATGAAACTAAAACTGAATCCAAACCTTACACCACACCGTATGTGAAAAGTCAGGGGCCTTTTACATCACAGTATAAGCCGAAACCGAAATTTATGTGTTTTAGTTGCCACCAGGAGGGTCATAAGGCAAATGAGTGCCCTAGTCGACCTCCTCCGGCAGCCGTGTCTTTTGCTCACGGCATTGGAGTGTTCAAGAGGACATCGGAGTTTGTTAGAGGCATTTCTTCCGAGGTAAATACACTGCCAGTGCAGAAGGATCCGGAAGGCTTATTCCCTGTCCGTGATGCCTTTAGTGACCACAGGGGACTCGGTTGTGTGGAGTGGGGGGGTAGAAGACATGAGGTGAGAATTTTGCGTGACACTGGGGCATCGCAAACACTGTTGAGAAATTTCACTGGTAAACCTGTCAATACGGCGCGGGTGGTTGTGGTTCAGGGAGTTAATGCAACAAGGTCATACCCGCTTGTAAGAATGAAGGTGGAAGTTGATGGTGTGACTCGGGACCTGGATGTAGGAATTGTGGAGAAGTTACCTGTTGGGGGCGTCGACCTCCTTCTCGGCAACGACTTTGCGGGACCTACTTCTGAGGCTCCACCCTTGGTCGTTGCCGAGAAGCCGGCCGACGTGAGTAGGGAGGAGCAGGAGTGGGTTGAGAAGTGTCCGGTGCAGCCTATGGCGTGTGTTGTCACCGGAGATCCTGCATCCAGGGAGTCATATTCTGGTCAACAATCTTTAGATCAGCGGAGGAAGGGTACCGAGAAGGGGTTGGAAGTTGATGCGGTTGAGAGTTTAGTATCAACGGCCCTTCTCGGGGACTCAGTATTAGGACCAAATATCGAGTCTGAAGAAGACCCAGTAACTGTTGTGGAAAAGGCAGAGGATGGGCTTAAAAAGACGAAAGAGTTGAAGGAGGACAGTGATGCACAGTCGGGAGATGTAGCAACAAGGTACCCTGACGCGTACCCTATGAGGAATGGGTCGGCGAAGACAGTGGTCCGAAGCTTGCTAGTGTATTTTTCCCGGTATGGTTACCCGCAGGGGATTCAGTCAGTCCGGGGACCCAACTTCACTTCTAGCCTCTTTGTACAAGCAATGCCGCAGCATGGGATTGTTGGGGTTGTGTCATCTGCGTATCATCCGGAGAGCCAGGGTGTGTTAGAGCGATGGCACTCAGCCTTGAAATCTGTGCTTCGTTGTTGTTGCTTTGAGAGTGGGAGGGATTGGGATCTTGGCCTGCCATGTGTTTTGTTTGCTGTGTGGGAGGTACCTGGGGAGAGTTTGGGATTCAGCCCTAATGAGCTCGTCTTTGGACACCGTGTCAGAGGGCCTCTCCATATGGTTGAAGAAGTATGGGAGGGCGCAGAAAAACCTTGTTCTATGCTCAAGTGTGTCCTCAACAGTCGAGAACGGATGTTGCGCAGTCTGGAGTTGGCTGGCCGTAATTTGACTAGCTCTCAGGCCCTCATGAAGGACAGGTACGACCTCAAGGTTGAACTCAGGGAGTTTCACGTGGGTCAGGAGGTGTTGATTCTACTGCCCCTTGTAGGTCACCCCTTATCCGCGAAGTACACTGGTCCTTATAGGGTGGTGGAGGAGCTATCGGACCTGGTTTACTTGGTAGCCACTCCAGACAGACGGAAGCGCAATCAGTTATGTCATGTTAATCCCATGAAGGAGTATGGGAGGCACCCCCCTGAGCCTCTCACTGTGCCTGTGATGACGTTTAGCAGTCAAGGTGGAGAAGGAGAACGGGACAGTCAAGCTCAGGTGGAGGATAACTGGAGTTGGCTGGCCGTAATTTGACTAGCTCTCAGGCCCTCATGAAGGACAGGTACGACCTCAAGGTTGAACTCAGGGAGTTTCACGTGGGTCAGGAGGTGTTGATTCTACTGCCCCTTGTAGGTCACCCCTTATCCGCGAAGTACACTGGTCCTTATAGGGTGGTGGAGGAGTTATCGGACCTGGTTTACTTGGTAGCCACTCCAGACAGACGGAAGCGCAATCAGTTATGTCATGTTAATCCCATGAAGGAGTATGGGAGGCACCCCCCTGAGCCTCTCACTGTGCCTGTGATGACGTTTAGCAGCCAAGGTGGAGAAGGAGAACGGGACAGTCAAGCTCAGGTGGAGGATAACTGGAAGGATAAGAAGTTCAAATGGGCGCCTGAGTGTGAGAAGGTGTTTAGAGAAGTAAAACACCTGTTGTGCACTCACCCGATCCTCAGGGCCCCTGACTTTAGCCTACCTTTCCAACTAGCAACGGAGGCTAGTGGTGTGGGGGCTGGTGCCGTCCTTGTGGAAAAGGACGATGATGGGCTGGAGCATCCTGTTAGTTTCTGCTCGGATAAGTACAATTCGGCCCAGGGGAGCTGCTCTGTTGTCGAGGAGGAGCTGCTGGCGGTTGTACTTGCTCTGAGGCATTTCGAGGTCTGTGTTCCAGCCTATGGTCCGGTCGTTGTAGTTTACCCAGATCATACCCTCTCAAGTTCTTGGACCAGTTTCACAATCGGGATATGAGGCTGACCAGGTGGTCACTAAGGTTATTGGTATATAACCTGGACATACGCCATATTGCCGGTTGTGACAACGTGGTTGCAGATGGTCGTTCAAGGGTATATGATCCTGGGTAGATTGACACACGGGTAGCCTCCTGCTTTAGTTTGAATAGTATTTTGCGCTTGGTGCTTGTTGGCTCGCGGTTGTAGCCCAGCGTATTGGGTCGTAAAGCAGGAGTTGAGCGTTTGGTATAGAAGAAAAACTAGGCTTGCCCCTATAGTGCAGCCGAAATAAACAAATTATAAACATAAAAATCAAATAAAAACTTTCTTTGATAGTTGAATTTTGTCAGTGTTATAGCAGTAATTCTGAGTTGCACTCCTCTCAGAATGCTGGGCTAGTGAAGCTCGCTCTTGAGGAGCATAACTACATATAATTTAACCTATTGTGTTGGGAGGGTTATAATTTTGAAAAAATGTTTTGTTGAAGAACTGTGCCAGATATTTTACTGCCGCTGGGTGATGGGAAGTGGAGATATAGCATGGGTTCTAACAGATTTTTGTGAGCCTTGGGGCCTCTGAGAAAAATCTTGGGGGGGGTGTGACGTTAACCACTCCGTTAGAACCGCATGGCTTGTCCTACAGTGACTCACTAGGATCGCCAGGGCAGTGGAAGGGGCTACAGTTTATGTATTAGAGTGTGCTTTATTTCATATGAAAGCTCGTGTCATGGGCAGTCCAGAAAGGCTCTTTGTTTTCACCCATGTCAAGGCTTTATATATTTAATTGTAAAGTATATGTTTTATCATTAACTAGTAATGATGGGATCTGGGAGAGAGAGAGAGAGTAGAACAGAGTGAGTGGGGGCGCGCAGTGTTTTTTGTCCCGCTCGATGACGTCACGGCTGGCTGCCTCGAGGGGGTTGGTGGAGAGAGGCCCTTACCATGCTGCAAGCTCTTGCTAGTGGTTAGATGACTTGTAACCGCTTTTTTCCCACGCGGCTCGAGCTAGTGCGAGTATATATACAGTTCCTCGCCACTCTCTCCCTCAGATCTGGTTTCTAGAACGCACCCATCTTTTTTCCCTTGCTATCTGTCCCCGCTCCGTACCTGAGAATCTTTTCCTCTGCCTATCTCTCTCATTTTCCATATCTTTCACCACCTTTTATTAATATTATACCCCCTCTGGTTAACTCTGCAAAATCAGCTTCATGCTGGCCAGTTGTATTGTGCGTTAAGGTCTGATATAACCTATGTATGTTAGTTGCTAAGATAAGTGGATCACGAAGCATTGGTTGGCTCTCTTATTGCCGCTTCCTATATTTACTAGTGTTCTGCTGGATTAGATAATGCTAGACTAGGAGTCTGATATTATAAGGTATTGTTTCCTATGAGTGCTGGCTTTAGTTAAGAGCTGCACGACATACCTGAGAACTGGAGTTGATTGAGTAAATTCTAGTCTGTGTGCCATTGAGAGTAGAGCATGCACGAATGAGGGCTTTTTGCCTATACCATTCTGCACTGTTCTAGTCTCGATTGTTTGTCTTTGAGGTACGCCAGGAGAACGCTTAATACTTCGGTATTAAGGTTTCTCAAGAGAGCTACCCTTCATTATAACGTAATATTTGACGCACAGACTTGAGATATGCACTAGGCTATGCGGCATGCCATGCGCACCAGTATCTCGTATCATTGACTCTAGCTAGACTTTATCAGTCACAGTAGACATTAAGTATATTAAACCAATTACTCTTTTTTATGCATACCCTTTTATGATTACACAAGCATTTCGCAGCCTAGTTTGATGTATGGAGACACAAATGACTTAGGCTCTTTTTGTTGATAGGAATACTGCATTGTCGGGGCGATTATTATTATTGTTGTAGTGTTTAGGATATTCTTGGCTCCGACGGCATTATATATTCTGCCTTTTTGTGTGCATAGCCTGCACGAGCATTGTTCCGCTGCCTGCCTTTTTGGGTTCCATTTCCGATACGAGCATCTTTATAGCATCTAACATTTAAAGAAGATTCCTTGTTAGTGTTGAAGGACTTTAGTGCACTTTCTTTCATGCAGGAGTGCCTGACATTTATTGATTAAAGTAACGTAAGCTGTAACTTCTCTTACCACCTTACTTTGCATATCATAACCAAGCACCTTCGGTTATAGGTAGTAATAGGCTGTTTTCACATAACATTAAGCCTAGAGTAGACGCACATTTATTGAGAGTTTGATAGCCTATTATTGCATATAGAACTCTGTAGAGTATTTGTGTTCTTTGTTCACTGGGAATACACATCAGAGGTTGGAGCTAGCGCTTTCCGTTGTAACATTTATGCCATTACTAGTCCAATGAATAAGAGCCCTGATATATTTGAACCCCAGTCGTAACAGTTGTCAGTCTTTTTTTTTCATCATCTTTTTCGAATTTCCTGCATCTCCACGTATGTAATTTGCTGCCACTGTGTTCAATGACATTCTGATACACATTGACTTATTTCCTGTCACTGGTATAATAAGAAATATAGCCAGTAACCTATTTAGCTGCCCGATTTGAGAGTGGATTATTAAATTGGTACCATAAAAGCGCATGGGAGCGTGTTTTGTAGTCTGCGCATGCGTAGACATGCGACCTGCCAAATTCTACAACTACAGAATATAATACCGTATGTTCAGCCAATATCTACTGACACACATATTTGTTAGTAACTAAAAAGGAAGTAAATACAATACTTCAATGAGTATTACACATTTCGCCCAGCCTATTACACCACATTAGATGAAACTAAATTTCTAGGTCAGGAAGCTGATATTTATGTATCAAATTATGTTAATTATTATATATTCACTGCATTAACGAGTATATAACCATCATATTATGAATCTAGTAAAAATATACTACACAACTATGTGTCATAGATAAGTTGCGAACTGTATTAAACCTCTTAAATCACGAAAACCCTCAAAACACCTCAATGTTGCATCACACACGATAGTCATTTGAATAAGACCCCCAGTACCATCTGGATTTTTAGTACAGTTTTCTCTCATTATGAGCGTACGCTTACGATGTTTGGTCTCTTGCGCTCCGGGGCGGGTGATTTGAAGAGCTGTGTTATGCCCTGATTTTATTCAGATTTAACTACTAGTTCAGGGGAGTTCTTTCGAGACTGGGATTTCCAAGTTCATACAAATACATATAAGGAAGACAATAGAGGATATGTATAATGCCAAAATATAGTTTGTAATACAGCTTTATTTCACTTATTCCTTAACCAGGGAACTGCCGGGAGACTCTTAAGAGTTCCCCCGGCGGACTGCGGGAAGACTCTTGAGAGTAAGTAAAATAAAGAATCAACTTTTGACATAGAAAAACAAATATTTTTTTTTATTTTTATTTTTTTATTTTTTTATTTTTTTTTGGCCCCTGGGCCATGCAAAATCTCAGTCCTCTACCTCCCCTCCTTCCCCACTTTCCTCCTCTCCTTCAGTTATCACCTATTTTCCCTATTATTCCCTTATTCTGAGGTATATTTTCGTGCTAACATTAGCGAGTTGCAAGCAGGGTGTTGTCATCACTGATGGCAAGCGAGTGCAAGAGAGAGAGAGAGAGAGAGTATCGATCGACTGTGTCTCAGTGGCCTTGGGGGAAATTGGCGGGAAAGCAGTTTGCCTCACCCATACATTATACAACTCGCGGGCTATATCTCCGATTTTGACCATCCAAACGCTGTTTTCACTCGTTTTATTGTTGTTTCAGGTTAATACCTTTATAATCAACCCATAATAGGCGCATATGGATAATTATTAATGCTATTAATGGTACAATGAATATTTTAGTGACGGAAACACCTCAAATACGTCAGCACAGGGGGACGTTTTCAATTACCCCCATGCGAACTTGTTAGGCTAAGTACATATTATTGAATCAGAATGGGTTAACATGAGAACATAAGTGGTACAACTTAATCAAATATCTTCTAGCACGATCGCGGATCTGGATGGAGATCAGGTATGCTCAATGCGGCTTAAATTGACTTTCCTTTCTTTAGGATCAAATCAATATTCTCTTTTTGAAAGATTGGATAAACACTTATTCGGTTACCTTAATGTTCACTTTACCCGTAACTTGGGTATAATCAGCTACTAGTATTTGACGAGATTAAGATAAATCACTATATTTCTTTTCTATAAATATGTCACCTTGCACACTGGTATACTTAGCAAGATTGAATTCAGGTTTGGTGGACTCTAAAATATTTTCACTGGACGGGATTATTTCAGTCTTAGTTGAGGTGAAAATCCGCCTTATTTGGATTTAATTATTTTTCTACGTTAGGAAGGCGTAGTCACTAATTTTAACACTGATACACTTGTAGGGGGAATCTGTTTCTATAGATTATAAGTTATAAACACTGAATGATTTTCTTCAAAATAAGGAGTTTATGGACTCTGAATATTTTCTCACTGGTCGGAAATGTGACAGAGTTATCTTATGCGAAAATCCGTCTTATTTGGATTTAATTCCTTATTTAAGTTAGAGAGGTGTACTAAACGAATTTATCACTGGTACATGAATAGAAGGAATCTGTTTCTATAGATTCTCATTGATGAACACTGATGATTTATTTCTAAATAAGGAGTTTAAGGAACTCTGAATAGTTTTATCACTTTTTGAGCTCTTATTTCTGCCTCGTCACTGGCATCGACTTAGGTATCTTTTCTTCAATCTTTCTTTTCTTAGAGATGTAGAACACTAGCTGCTTGAAGTCTTCTGAATCTCCGTAAGCCATCCAGGTTGGCCGGTCGTGTGAAGTAATGTTACAGATGGGTTAATGGGTGTGGGGTCTTAAATATGGCTCCGTAACTTGTAATTAAACAGTTGGGCACCATATCGGACTAATGCGAGTATTTGAGCCTATAGCTTTATCAATTATACTCGTCTCTCCTGACCTTTATATTAACCGGTGATGAAGTTCTGTTAATGTACTCTTGGAATGGGGTCTTTAATATTGTGCCTCAGTTATGACGGAATAGCACGATATCGGACAAACACAAGAAGAGTTTAGTACTTATCTTCTAGACCAGTGGTTCTTAACCTTTTTCCTTGTTCGCACCCCATTCAATTCACCAACCAGTTCTCGCACCCCCTTCCAAAATTGATGAAAAGCAATATTGATATCATAATCATAATGTGTAAGTAACAAAACCATCATGTATTTAATTCTTTATTTACATAACTGACAACAAAATAATGCATTGCAGGATTACAAAAATCAAGATTACTTTCATACTAGCAAAAAAAACAAAAAAACATTGTGCTTGTACTATGCATGGTGTGTTGTGAATTATTATGGCTGAGCGCCAAACTCAGTGACTTTGTTGCTGTTGCTTTCCATTTATGATGGCATCAAATCTTGGTGTCTTGGTGCTGAGTGCCACTCGCATGTCGTGTTGAGGATCCAGCCGATTTCTGCTCTTGGTTTTGATGTGAAGCAGACAGGAAAATCCAGTCTCGCAGAGGTAAGTAGTCGCGAAAGGCACGAGCACAGTGAGAGCCTTCTTTGCCAGTGCAGGATAAGTTTCCAACTGAGAAGCCCAGAAGTGCTCCAAGTGACCATCGGCAAACTCCATTTGGATTCCACGATTGTTTCTCAGTTCGATGAGATCTTCCTTGATGTTGCTATCATCATCAACATCTTCCATATTCTGCTTAAAAGGGTGCCGGATCCAGTCGTCACAGGGTTGTAGCTCTCCACACGAGAAGTAGTCATCAAATGAGGTGCACAGTATCTGCAGATGTTCAACAACTTTTGAAACAAAATCTGGATGTAGGGAAGCATCCTCTGTGACTGTCTCTTCAAGGGAAGGAAAATTTGCCAAGTTCCCTTTCTTTACACGCCTAATCCACAAAACAATTTTGTCTTTGAATGTAGCCAACTTCTCACTTGCAATCAAAATGTTCATCCCTCTTCCTTGCAGTGAGCGATTGAGCTCATTGAGTGCTGTGAACACATCAGCCAAATAGGCAAGCATTTGAACAAATTCAGTATCATCAAAATATCCAGCCAGTTCTTGTCCCAGTCCGTGGAGAAACTGCTGAATTTCTTCTCGCAATTCAAACATACGAGATAGCACACGCCCACGTGACAGCCACCTCACTTCGGTATGGTACAACAGCACAGTGTGTTCCTGACCCACTTCCTCACAAAATGACTGAAACAGACGATGATTCAGAGCACGACCACGAATCATATTCACAATCTTCACACAAATCTCCAAAGTCGTTTTCAGGTCTGGGGGCAATGTTTTTGCTGCAAGAGCCTGCCGATGAAGAAAGCAGTGGGTAATCTTCAGGTCAGGAATGTCTTTTCTCATCAATGCAGCAAACCCTGAACGATTGCCCAGCATGGCTGGTGCACCATCAGTACATATCGAACCAATCCTGTCAAGGTGAAGTTGGTATCTTGTGAAGAATTCTTTTATCATACTGAACACATCTATGGCTTTCGATGTTGTCTTCAGTGAGTGACAGAAGAGAAAACTTTCTTCCACTTTGTTCTTCACGTACCGGACTACTACCAATAGCTGACAACAATTTGACACATCTGTTGACTCATCCACTTGTAGGCTAATCTTTACTGGACTGGCCTTGATGTCAACAACAACTTGCTCCAGGATATCATCACTCATGTCGACGATTCGGTTACGGATTACATCATTTGATAAAGACACTTGTTGCAGTTTCCTCGCAGCTTCCTGACCGAGAACAGTCTTTGCCATTTCAAGGGCACACGGCTTGATCAATTCCTCGGCAATTGTATGGGGCTTCTTTGACTTAGCAACCAGGTATGCAACTTGATAAGAAGCATGTAGTAAAGGTTTCGCTGTTGGTGAAAATCCGTGTGTCAGCAAAGTGCCGGCACGATCAAACCTAGCTCTTTTGACTCGTAATGTTGCAATGTCATTCCCTGCATCCTTGCCACCATGTCTGTTCTTAAAATGTTCATCGAGCTTTGATGGCTTCAAATTTGCGTTGGAGAACATGGTGCTGCATAGGATACACTGTGGACGTTGTGTACCATCCTTCTCAGTAACACACGTGAAGCCATACTGAACATAGTCATCATTCCACCTTCGTTTTTTGGACATACTGAAGATAAACCTGGAAAACAAGAATTTTGTTGTTATTTTTTGTTTTTTATGTGCAAGAGGGAGACAAAAGGCAAAGCTGCCTGTAATGAGCGTCTCCTCAACTTCAAAGAGTAACAGAGCAAAATTGAAGTTACAATAAAAGTGTATGTTATGACTATATTACTTTATAAAATTTAATTTGTTTTGTTTTTATTTAAATACTGGTGTAGGCCTACAAAAGAAAAGTATAGTGTGCATGTCTAGTGTTGAAGATAGAGAGAGAGAAAGCGTTTTCGAGAACTAGTTTTTTTTTTTTTCTATATGGAAAGGGGGAGACAAAAGGCAAGTTTGCCTGTAACTAAGTGTCTCCCCCCAGATCTATTTTAAAAAAAAAAAAGTGTGGAAGTTGTGGTATGTATAGTGCTTGTAATGTGTATAAATGAGGAGGTCAGCAACAGAGCGCCGCAAGCGCCACCCGCGCCCAAGACCCAGCCGGAGCCGCCACTCTGCGCCCAGAATGCCCAGCCGCACAGGAGAAGCGAAAGGG
>JBAKBP010022793.1:0-38157 GCA_037953745.1 Lithodes maja | reverse complement strand
GAGCTCACCTCGCTTTTTTATCTTGCTCTCCCTCTCTCTTTGGCTTGTATCCATTCAGCCTCATTCAGCTTACTGTTTTAAGACGTTTACCCCCATCCAGGTGTCAATATTTTCCTGGCGAGCGGTAGCGAGCCAGCATATATATATATTTTTTTTTTGGTTTTGACAGCAAGCTAAATTTGTACATTTTTCGATAGAAAAATTTCTCCGGCGAATCCGGATTTTTCCAAGCAATGCTGGCTCGCTATCGCTCGCAAGGAAGAAATCGACACCTGGATGGGGATAATCACACAGAGGCCCACGTCTCTTCAACAAACTCCCAAGGCGAGTAAGAGACATGAGGGACATCTCGTTAGACAACTTCAAGAGAGCCCTAGATGTCGAACTGCAAAAAGTGCCAGACGAGCCCATCCTCGCAAGGGAGCGAGCTGTTGCTTCAAACAGTCTACTGCACCAAATCACCACCCATAACGAGGGGCGTCGTGCTCCTTGGTGCCGCTAGAAGAGCGGCGAACACATCCAAAGGTAAGGTAAGGTAAACGTCTTAAAAAGTTGGCTGAATGGGGCCGAATGGATACAAGCCAAGGAAAGCGAGAAAAGGAGAGAAAGGAAACAGATTAACTTGCTCATGTAGTAATGTACACCCTGTGTGGTGGATTGTGTTCTTTTATTTAATAATTTTAATTTTAGTAAGCGTTGTTTCCACATAGCGATTTTGATAATTTAATTTGACTTTATATTGTCCTTGTCCCAATTTTGGTTTGTTTAGTTTGCAAGTTTTACATTTTAATTGCTTCAAACTCCGTGTGTCCAGGCGTTTTGACTCTAACGTCCCTGGATTTTGCACCTGTCACTCTTTCAACTCTGGGGGAGGCACTCGCTACAGGCAGTTCTGCCTTTTGCCTCCCTCGCTCACATAGGAAAAAAAAAAAAAATCCACTCCACTATAACACCAATGCAACAACTTTACGTGGGAGACAATGAGATGATGTTAGGGACGATTTTCTCACTACCACACTGTTAACTGTCACTACTACACTACCAATCTGTATCACAAGAATAACACATCAACACCTAGCCTATATAAGAGAGAGTGTGATAATGTTAGGGATTAGATTTTCTCACAACCACACTTACAACTATTCCTACCACACCACCCCAGTCTCTATCACAACCATTACCACGCGTCTATAACACCCACATCAACTTTACGTGGGAGACAGTGAGAGACAGAGTGATAATGTTAGGGACAAAATGTTCTCACTTACTACCACACTTATAGCTATCACCACCATACCACCACAGTCTCTTAACACAACCATTACCACGCGTCTATAACCTCACCACAACAACAACTTTGCGTGGGAGATATTGCGAGAGACAGTGTGTGGTAATGCGAGGGATTAGAGAGTATTTCACCATCACACAATGCTTTCATTCATTCCTTTATAAAATGGAGAGAATTCTATATTGGGCACTAAATCGTAGCCTATCTTGCATTATTCCATCATACACTGCGCACACCTCTAGGGTTCGAACCACCACTGATCCTAGGAACACCAAGACACGATCATGTCACAAAAAAAATAAATAAATGAAAAATAAAATGAAATACGACCTAAACTATTCCAAATATCATAACTAACACCACCACAACTCAATTGCGACCACACTAGTATAAACAACTTTTACGGCGAATAATTACAACAAGAACAGCCACAGAAAGTATTGCACCACATATGAAAACCATAATCACCACCGCAAATTACGAGCTCGATAAAAACACAACAACTACAACAATTACTACTACTACTACTACTACCACCACCACCACCAACAATAACAACCACAGCTCCGCAGCAAGACCCTCGCCAGTAGCTGTACCATAAAGTTGACATGTTGAGAATTTGTGAGGTGTAATGAAAGGCCCAAGGTACAAACCCTCCTGGTACCTCGAAAACCACCACCTTACTACCATATATTCTGACTACTATTCCTGCAACAACATACCGCCACTTCTACTACTACTACTTAATTTAATGTAGATTTTGTTTTTGACTACTTCTACTAGTACCAATGTTATTGCATCGTGACAATATCAGATACTAATTTCTTCCTAGATTGTACTACTACTTTTACTCTACTACTACTACTACTACTACTACTACTACTACTACTACTACTACTACATTTACTACTACTACTACCACCATATAATACTGTGACACACACTTCATATACCCCACAACCTTTCTAACATACAACACCACATAAGTGAACCATTACAATTGCCTTCACAACTCTCCCTATGCGCTACAATTTACCACCATCTAGCCTATATCATTACCTACACAATATTTATCACCCAACGGACCACCAAATACATCACTTCTCCATCACCACCCACTTGTATTACCATTTCACCAACACGCATCACAACTCTCCACAGATGTCATCACTAGACCACATAGCTATATTTCACCTTTAATCCACATAGCCTCAGTTCCCCACATCACTACCTCTCCATCATCACTCATCTGTATTATCATTTCACCAACAAGCATTACAACTCCCCACCAATGTCATCACTAAACCACATAGCTCTATTTCACCACATCGTAACACCTCCACGCATCACCCAACTGAACCACTAAATACATCAGCTCACCATCACCACCCACTTGTATTGCCATTTCACCAACACACATCACAACACTCCACTAATGTCACCACTAATTCACATAGCTATAATTCACCACATCATAACATTACCTCCATTCTATTTATCACCCCCACTGAACCACTAAATACATCACAACCCATCTGGATTACCATTTCACCATCACGCATTACAACTCTCCACCAATGTCACCACTAATCCACATAGCTATAATTCACCACATCATAACATTATTTAAGAAATATTTATCACCCAATATATCAAATATATCACCTTTCCATCACCACCCATTTGTATTATCATTTCACCAACACGTATCACAACTCTCTACCAATGTCATCACTAGACCACATAGCTATATTTCACCTTTAATCCACATAGCCTCAGTTCCCCCACATCACCACTAGAGTTACCGTGAGGAGAGAGATCGGTCATCATCTGGACGTGAATATGTTGCCGTTATTATCAAACGACGAGACCATGACAAATGGTAGCTGTGTGGTAGTCTGTGTGCTGTGTGGTATGACAGTGTGATATTTGTATTGAGCATTGTAATTTGAAGTATGGTGTTTGTATTTTATAGTGTGGTAGTATGCAGGTGGTAGTGTGGTGTATCGTCTGGTGTGGTGTTGTGGTATTATGCACCAGTATGTCAGTATTGCCTAATGTTTAGTATGTACATGTATATATTTTAGCACAGAGGCTAATGGCACCATTATATATTTTTGTCTATGTGTAGGAAGGATACAAAAGGTAAAGCTGCCTGCAACAAGTGTCTTCCCCAAAGTTGAAAGAGCGGCAGTCGCCATTTAACTTTTTTTATTCTTGTATTGGAAGGAAGTGTGGTGTGCTTGTCGAGTATAATTAAATGAATAGGAGAAGTTTGTGAGAGCTATCTGGGTTACTCTATGTAAGCGAGACACAAACAAAAACAGTGAGGGAAGCCAGACTCATGAAACAGGAGTTCCAGCAGCTCCCTATCACAAACCTATGAGGCCTCCCCTGGGTATTGCCTTGCTTGATTGGTGTCTACAATAGCCTCAATCAAATATGGCGAAGGTTTGATAATTGTTGTTACTATAGCCTCTCTAATCACCACCAATCCGTGTCACTATTTCACCCATACTGGTTACAATCTCTACCAATACAATCACAATGTTTCCCCATAGCAACAATACACTAAATAATCACTCCCATTACTACATTGTCAGCTCAATGCAGCCACCACCACCACCACCACCACCACTACCACACCAAACTCTCTCCTATTGACAACACCATTATTTTGTTGTATTCCGTAATTCCTCAAAATCACAAGACAATTGGTAATTTTGTGGGTTTTTCTTAATGGTGTTATGATTATTATCACAACACCTTAACCCCTTCTGTACTATGAGATGATAGTATTCAGTTTAAATTTGACCTCCAACAATTAACAGGCTTCGAACTAACACCATAAAGCAACACTAGAACAACACCATTAACGCCATTACAGCAACACCAATAAAGCACCTCAACCCCAGCAGGAGAGGGCTGTTGTGACAACGGGAGTGTATTGTGAAGACACCATTTCAGAAACCCCATTAAATCAATACAATAATAACACCATAAAACAACACTAGAACAACACCATTAACGCCACTACAGCAACACCAATAAAGCACCTCAACCCCAGCAGGAGAGGACTGTTGTGACAATGGGAGGGTATTGTGAAGGTGTAATGAGAAACTGGAGGTGCGTCGTCCACCTGGCCATAACTCTTCCTCTCCTTCCGTTTCCTTGGCTGGTAGATGTGTGGTTGTTGTGGGTGGGTGGTAGTTGTGGTTGTATGGTAGGTATGGTTGTGTGAAAGTTGTGGTTGGTGGGGTTTGAGTGGTAGTTGTGGTTGGTGTGTGCTGTAGTTGTGTTGTGTGGTAGTTGTGGAGGAGTGGTTGAGGGGTAGTTGTGGTTGTCTGGTAGGTGGGGTTGCAACTCACAGTAGAATCCCTGGAAGAGGCCCTAGTGGGCCTGTGGCTCCAGTGTGGCAGCCTGTACACTAACTATTGGTTGGCTGCGTGTGGTGTTCTTGACAAAGCTTTTAGAACCACTTAAAGTTCTAGTCAAGCTTTAAATCCAACCAAGAAATGCAAAAATATGAGGACCAGTTTTTAGCACATCCACCACACGATAGCACAACTTTTCACAATTGGTAATTGATATTGTGTGATGGCTGTGGTTGATGTGGTGTGTTGTGGCTGTGTGGTGTGGTAGTTGTGGATGAGTGGTGGTTGAGGGGTAGCTGTGGTTGAGTGGTAGTTGTGGTTCTGTGAAATTAGGATGTGTAATAGGTAAGAATGTGTGGTATAACCTGGTGTATATCGTTATAATCATGTGTCTGGTGGTGTATCAGTCTGTGTGTTTGATGTGGTATTTTTTTTTCTCCAATAGTTGATACTACTGTTGTATTGCGGTATGTATGCTATCTTAGATGGTATGGTAGTATGGTGTGTGTATCCAGCTTGGCAGTCCGTGTGTTTGGTATGGTAGCTGTGTGGTATGACACTGTGATAGTTGTATTTAGCATTGTAATTTGATATATGGTGTAGCCTATGTATTTTATAGTGTGGTAGTCTGCAGGTGGTTGGAGGTAGTGTGGTGTATCGTCTGATGTGGTGATCTGGGTGTGGTAGTGTGGTATTGTTGTGTATATGTCTGGTGTGGTAGTCTGGGTGTGGTAGTGTGGTGTATATGTCTGGTGTGGTAGTGTGGTATTGTTGTGTATATATCTGGTGTGGTAGTGTGGTGTATATGCCTGGTGTAGTAGTCTGAGTGTGGTGGTGTGGCTGTCTGGTGTGGTAGTGTGCTCAGAATTCCAAGTGCATTATAGATTTCTCCTCCCCACTCCCCACAAAGAGACCGTACCTACAATCGCACAATTGACCACTTGCGAGTTTCAGGTTATAAGGAAGTTGGTGCCGTAAACATCGACATTAAACAGAAATACAGTAATAAAGTAGATGTCTAATGGATAAAATGTATGTTGAATTTAGTGGTATGTATTTATAAATGTACTACAACCGAATGTATCTGGCAATTCTGCTAAATATAAATGTAAAAAAATCCAACTTCCTTATAGCCCGAAACTCGCAAGTGGTCAATTCACACAATAATCTCGACAAATGGATAAGCACCATCAAGTGTTCTATTTACATACATCCAATTATACCCTGTTCACTGTAATTAGGCCAGAAATCTTAATAGAACATCGTATAACTCAAAAAGGGATAGAGCAAATTAATGGGCTGTAAATTTCCACACCTATTCCCTGGCTGACTCTTCTTAAATCGTAGACATTTTAGCTCGATTATTCTTATAATGTTTACTGTTGAGGTTAGTGGTCAGAATATATTGGCTTAAATTACAGGCTCGCTATCGCTCGCCAGGAAAAGAATTGACACCTATATGACTCAAAAAGTCTTAATATTGACAAAGAAAGGGGGCAAAAGGTCTTACAATCGTCAACTAATTGTAGGAGCGTCTTAAAATCTGAAAACTAATGGGGCTAAGCATGAGAAAGAAGGGGGGCCAGAAAAAAAACGACCCATCCCGCCTTAAAAAAAATAAAATTGAAGTTATGATACGAATTTTGAGCGAAACTAAATATAAAGGATAATCCAATTTTGGAAAGAATGGCCAGGTTGACAAATGTGTGATCGTTTATTGCTACCCGAATTGGAATTTTGATTAGCTCGCTCTCTCTCTCTCTCTCTTTGTACTGTGGCACCACCATTGCTTCAGTAAGGGCGAATAATTTGATATAGGTTATTACACCGGTATAATTCTCATTTCCATTTCTCTTTCCATGCTCTTTCCATTCACATATGCATAGCCTACGTGAGTTGCAGTTGGGATGTGTGTACATGCTTAGATTGATATGCAGGATTCGAAGTTGCATAATAAATCGTAGGCAGTGTCCACCATTCTTTAACTGTCTTCGTGGTGCGATGCATAAGGTGTTGATTTTCGGTGTGAGCATCCTGGATTCGAATTCACGGACTGCCACATGTGTTTGTAAATTTCATTAATCGATTTTAGGAGTTTAGTTGGTTGTTGAAAGGAACATAATAATTGATATTGGTTCAGGGGTAATTTATCGAGAGGACTTCCCTAGTGGTTAAGGCCCCATTAATTGCTCTTTCCATTCACATATGCATAGCCTACGTGAGTTGCAGTTGGGATGTGTGTACATGCTTAGATTGATATGCAGGATTCGAAGTTGCATAATAAATCGTAGGCAGTGTCCACCATTCTTTAACTGTCTTCGTGGTGCGATGCATAAGGTGTTGATTTTCGGTGTGAGCATCCTGGATTCGAATCCACGGACTGCCACATGTGTTTGTAAATTTCATTAATCGATTTTAGGAGTATAGTTGGTTGTTGAAAGGAACATAATAATTTAATAACAAAATTTTGTTTAGTTTTTTTTTTTTTTTTTTTTTTTTTTTTTTTTTTTTTTTTTAAAGGTAGGGGGGGGGGGAAGAGAGGCACCTCAGAGTGGGTGGAGGGAAGAGAAAGTAGGAAAGATGAAATACAGTGTAAGAGAAAAGTTAGTGGGCCGTCCACCTTGCTGTTGTTGAGGGATGTTTATTACTTTATTTTGTTTGTCTAGTCATTTTTTTAAAAACTTTCATTCATGCTTTATTGTTGTACTTAGGTTACTAAAGTGCTGATAAGAATGATTTTAACTTAGGGATGTCTATATCTGATCTGTTGAGTCTTGCTTTCAGTTTGTTTTTTCCTTCATCTGTGAGAGTTCGTTCCAAGTCTTCTTGATTAATATAATAATATGCTTTCCTCATAACGTCGGGATCTTGTTCAAAGACGTCACAGATAAATCCAATACTGCCCAGTGTTAGTTCTGCAAGCTCGATGGTGTCTTCTCCCGATTCCGTCTCCTTGGCGATTTTTGTTATTGTCTCCGGGTTTGTCGGGAGGGGAAGGAGTGGTCCTGGGGATCTCTTTCTGGGCGATTTTGGCTTGGTGTTGGGGGAAGTTGGTGGTGATGATGATGCTCTGGCTTCCTCGGGTTCCATTTGTGTCTCGTCCTCTTCTTGGTGTTCTTCATGGATGTGAAGAGTTGGAGATTCCTGTAGTTCTGGAACTCGATCTTGTGTCTTGGGGGGCTTCTTCTTTGTTGACGCCCTTTTGATGTTTGCAGGGGTCGCGGAGAAGGCCTTCTGAGGTATGGTGATGGTGGGAAGATTGTTGTGTGACAACAGACAGGGGATTAGCTGGCAGAGTTGGTGTTTGTCTGGTCCAGCAATGGCCATGGCTGACTGAATACAGGCAAAGATCTTGGCCCTCAGTACTGCTTCCCCATCTGCTGTAGTTGTAGGTAGTTATCTGAGCGTTGACAATATAATACCTATTACTGATCACTCTCACTTTCTTTCAAAAATGTTCACAATTGCGTAAAAGTCTTCAAAGCTCCCAAGACAAATCCATAAAGTTAATGTTTCTACAGTTTTTAGTTATATTTTCATATTTTTGGCATATTGTATTTTATCTTCTCTCTAATGATCTTCGGAATCCTCAAAGAAATTAAGCCTGTGCAATATTTGGTGCCAGAGAGATTGCTTGCCGTCAGTCTGCAAATATTGTTTCGTTGCAATTATGTGTTTTAGCCCATTCAGTACTGGTGACATTTTATTTTATTATGTTCTGGCAATTATTAGACAATTGCATTCAGCTTCTGAAGGACGTCTAGCTACTAAAAGGCTACAGGCTATCTCAATGTAATCCTTTTAGCTGCCATATATCCTTCCTGAGCTTCATAAAATCGTCTAAATATAGCGGATATGAAATAAAAAGGACGTCACCGGTACTGAAAAGGTTAATGTTTGTGGTAATGGTTTATGTGTTTATGTAATTTAGTTTGTAAGCTAGGACAGACCAGCTTCTACTGTACATATGACAATCTAAACTTCTTTTCATCTGATAGACCATCCAGCCACCCACACAGGAACACCCACACCCACTCACGCCCACTCACAAACTCACCCACAGAGAGAGAGAGAGAGATTAATTGAAATAACAGCATTTAAAATGGCTTATATAAAGCTAGCCAAAGCAAGATTGTTATAATTATATAGATATTGGTATTGTTATCTATAAAGGACAAAAGATGGCCTACATAAAATTAAACTTGTGATTGGTTGCTTTGGCCGATGACGCAAGTGGGGATGATGAAAATGGTTCCCTTGGCAAATCAACCAGTAGATCATTCAACCAGTAGACCTTCTCATCCAGCGTCAAGTAAACCAGGGCCAACTTAATATTCTCAACCTGGTGTATCTTAACTTAACCTAAGAGTATTGGTTGAAATAGCACAAGGAGATCTAGTGGTTGAAATGGTGTACTGGTTGAGTTGGCATTTGTTTGAGATCTACCGGTTAAAATAGTGTACTGGTTGAGTTGGCATTGCCTAAGATCTAGTGGTTGAAATGGTATACTGGTTGAGATCTGATTGAAATGACCTGAACGAGTTGGCACTGTTTGAGATCTACTGGTTGAAATGGTCTACTGGTTGAGTTGGTGTTGGCTGAAATCTACTGGTTGAAATGGTCTGCTGGTCGAGCTCTTCGGATACTCAGGGGTAGCAGCTCTCGCCGAGGCCACTGAAGGATGGCCGAAACAACACAAGGTAGATACAGTAGATGTGTGCAGGTTCAGAGTATATTAGACTAATATATGTATGGTTAGGCTAAGGTAGGTCAGGATAGAAATGGGCTAGAATAAGTGTACTAAAATCAACATAGTTACATGAAAAGAACCTCTGATGATCATTACCAAGAAAAACAACAATGCTGATAAATCATAGTGCTTTCGTTCGAACACATAATGAACCCCTGATGATCCCTACCAACAACAACAACAACAAAGCCGATCATTCATAGACCTATTTATTATTATTTTTATTTTTATTTTATTTTTCCGACGCAGGCATGAAGCACGCCCACTTACGTAAACAGTAAATTGTTATTGGTAGGCTTGACTGCTGATGACGCAACAGAAGGCGATGAAAATACGACGGAAATCCTGGGGCTTTGTCGAATTGGAAAAAACTTGATTAGTTCAGAGTAGAGATCGTATAGAAAGAGAGATCGGCTATATATATATATTTTGTTTTGTTTTGGCCGTCATATTTGTGTCGTAATACATACATACATACGTTCATACATACATAATGCATAAATACATACGGTACATTAATACAGGAAACAGAAACAAGCCATCATATTAACCTCAGATGGGACTTCACAATATTGTTCAACATGGGAGTGATATTTTATTTTTTATCAAGTAGAATTCAGGGTTGAAAATGTATATACATACCCGGTATGTCCTTTACTAGTACTGCCTAATGATTGTTGAGGACTTTTTTTTATCATTTAGAATTTAAATCCAAATACCATACTCTATTTCCTATTCATATAGTGCCTAATGTTATAGCCTAGGTATACAAATATATACTGTGATCATATATAATTATTTAGATCCATAGATAAAACTATATTTCCTGTAATAGTATTGCCTAATTATTGTTAGTTTGGGTAATTAATATTTGTCTGATCATATAGAATTTACATCTAAAGACAAGACTATATATACCATTATAGCATTGTCTATGTTTGTTTGGGAATGAACGCACATTTTCTGATCGTATAGCATGTAGATAAAAAAGCGAAACTATACATAATTTACTATCTGTCTATCTATATCTACTCAGGCCCAATCCTTAGTTTTCCTTGCTTTTCTTTGTTTTTCTTTTTTTTTTCTTTTTTTTAATAATTTACTAGTTGTGCCTAATGGTTGTTGTGGATATGGACGTATAGGAGTGTAAAGAGAGGCTAATACTTTACCCTGTTCCTAGTAAGTAAGCTACAACTCTTGAACATTATCCTCTATAACTCACTAACAACTAGAGTAATCGATCTAATATTGCTACAATTTAGGAAGGGTCAGACAGGGAATAGGTGTGGTAATTTATAGCCCAATCCTCTATAGCTCACTAACAACTAGAGTAATCAATTTAATAGGTCTGCCATTTGGGAAGGGTCTGACAGGGAATAGGTGTGGTAAGTTATAGCCTATTTGCTCTAGCCCTTTTTGAGTTACAGAGGTTTGGGTTCACAAATTCTGGCCTACCTATTTGGAATAGGTTATAACAGTGGCACCCATATGGGGGAAATTGGCCGATCCCCAATTATCATAGGGTTTCTAGGTCAGAGGATGGCAGATTATTTTACTGATTACCTTTGCACTTCAATACAGTAATGTGTATGAAAGGGAAAAAATAAACTAGATCTGAAAATATGTTGTAAAACTTTTTAATTGCGTTTTTTTATTTTTTTTTATTACAGTATGATGCTTTGATCATTTTTACATATCAACTTAATGATTGTGTTCGGAAAGAAAAATATTGAGGTTTTGCCCTTTTTAAATGGAGTTCAGAATTCATAGGTAGGCTATAGTTATGTGAAATATTTTAGTATTACTTTTTAATCATATCAATATATTCTATTCTGAAAATAATCTATCTATCTATCTATCTATCTATCTATCTATCTATACTGTATATTCAGGCACATTCCCCATTTTTTATGTATATTTTGTTTTCTTTTAGCTGGGGGTGGCCGACTCGAAACCGATAATAATACAAGACTTATATTATTTTGATTCGAGCGTTCAAGCAATGGAAACAATATTTACAACAAAAAACGAATGACAGAATTTTGTTTTTATTGTGATGATAAGTTTCGACTCCTGGCGGCCTCCACCTATGAGAACTCCAGAGAGAATGGTAACTTGCCGTCATCACAATTAAACGTTTTTTCAGTCACGTGGGTTTCATTTTCAAATACGTTACCTTACCTTGTGAGTTGCCTTGTGATAAGTTTGCCACACTTTTAGCGGCACCGAGGAGCGCGCCGCCCCTCGTTCTGGGTGGTGATTTGGTGCAGCAGACTGTTCGAAGGGGCAGCACGCTCCCTTGCGAAGATGGGCTCGTCTGGCACTTTTTGCAGTTACCGTGACGTTTTGCTTCCAGTGCTTTTCGTTCAGTGCTGTTAAACCCCTTCTTTACCGGCGACGTCTTTTTAATTGTATTCTAGCTATATTTAGACGATTGTGTGCAGTTTTAAAAGGATCTGTGGTAGTGAAAAGGGTTAAGTGAGATAGTTCGAAGCCTTTAAGCTGCTGGAGGCCCTTTTGAAACTGATTAAAATCGTCTAATAGTAGCCAGAATATTTTAACCCCTTCCATACCGGTATCGTCCTTTAGTATTTGATTTCGGCTATATTTGGAAGATTTTATGAAGTTAAGGAAGTAGGCTATATAGGGCAGCTAAAGGTATTTATTGAAATGGTATAATGAAAAGGTAGTCACCGGTACTGAACGGGTTAATGGACAGAACTGGTACAGAAGGGTTTAATAACTCTAGCCCTTCTTGCGTTATGAGGCTTGGGTATAGATTACTGGCCTACCTAACATGAACAGGGTACAGTATAGCGAGATCAAAGCTGCTTGTTTTCACTGCTGCGGATTGAACAGGTTAATACGATTACGGATTGGTTCGCGTTTGAATGGGCTTTAATCTGGTAGTGGCAGCAGAGCGCGGTATGAAAAGTCCGTTCTCTGGCCCAGGGGGGGCCGTTTCTCTCTCTCTTGTAACTGAGATAGATAGATAGATAGATATATATGTATATGTATAGAGAGAGAAAGAGGGAGGGGGGGAGGGGGGACAAGCACAGAAAGACAGACAGAGAGCAATAAAGTATTAAAACGATATTATTCAAAATACTCTTACACACGCACAAAATCACACAAACGTTCAGTATCCAATGACGCGTTTTTCCGTCTATTCTGGCTATTAGTAGGCGATTTTAGGAAAAATAATTAAAGTCGGAAGCATAATTCCCTCCGTCAACGAAGTTGGACGGCAGTTGTTTCGCATCCGTTTGTATCTCACAGACGTATGATCCGGTTATTACAAAATTTGCTGGTCAGACCGGAAATGCAGCAAGGAATAAATTCAATTTAGGAGGTTGTTGGTACAAGCGAGGACAGTGACTCCATCAAGAAGAAGAAGAAGAAGAAGAAGGTAAACCACATACATCAGCCAGCGTAGGCCACTCCCAAATTTATGACCCCGATTTTCACGAAAAATGGTGCCAGATAAGAAATACGCCAAGGAAGAACTGATTCCATTTAGGAGGCGATCGGTAGAGCGCATACCTCCGTCAGCGTAGGCTTAGGTATATTTTCTCCCGACTGCCCCTCTTATTGATACATATTTGACTCCTCTGAAACCCAGAGACCCTTCCAGAACTAAGCATCTTATGTTAAGGGGACATGGGCCGGTTTTCTGGACCACTTTCTCCCTCATGTTTAGCCCCATTAGTTTTCAGATGTTATGATGTTTGCCCCATTAATTAGTCGATTTTAAGACCTTTCACCCCATTTCTTTGTCAATATTTAGACCTTTCGTGCTATTTAGGTGTCAATTTTTTCCCTGGCGAACGATAGTGAGCATGTAATGTTGGAAGAATCGGCCTTCGGCCGGAACATTTTTCTACCGAAAAATGTACAAATTAATCTAGAAGGTGGATCTAATGGATGTTTGTTTTAAATTTGATGGAGGTCTAGGGAGGAAACTAGAAAAATAATGAATACATACAAAAATCGGCCAAAAAGTGAACCATCCCTCCTTAAGGGGAGATTTCCACTTGAGGGATTTTTTTCTGGACCCCTTTCTCCCTCATGTTTAGCCCCATTGCTTTTGAGATTTTAAGACGTTCGCTCTAGTAGTTTTGACATTTTAAGTCATTTTGCCCCATTTCTGTCAATTTTAAGACCTTTTGTGCCATTAAGGTGTCGATTTTTTCCTGGCGAGCGATAGCGAGCCTGTAATTTAAGAGCAACCGGCCTCCGGCCGGGACATTTTTCTACCGAAAATGTACTTGAAAGGGGGTCTAGTGGGTGTAATTTTAAGCTTGATGAAAACGTAGGGAACAAACTAAATACCTCCCCTTAACCAGCATGAAGTGGAGAAATACGTCATGGTACTGATAGCATTAACTCCTGCAGCTCGATGAATTGCCATATTTGTTTCTAGCTAGCATTAGAGGATTGTGTTTAGCATATAATCTACCTCTAGGACTCAACAGGTAAAATTTACCCTTTACTCAGCCAATGAGTAAAACTGCTTCAATCTCCGGGTGTCTAGACATTATGACTCTAACGTACCTTGGTTTTGGCTCTCTGCCACTCTTTTAATTTGGGGGACACTAGTTACAGGCAGCTTTGCCTATTGTTCCGTCTCACAAATGGAAACAAAAATACTATTTCATAAACGCTCTGAACAACATAGGTCACTTCGTAAACTGCATTAAATCGTCAGATTTTAGCCAGAACAAAATTGAAATAATAACTCATCGCACTGATAGAATTAATGCGCCGTAGCAAAATGTGGCTTATACACGAGTTGGAAAAATAGATGTAATCATGGGAGAGGCTTGTCGATAACCATAACATCACTGCGTATTACCCGCCAGTAAAAATATATTACCTGTGACATTATGCTGGCCGAAATATTATTAATGGTGAAACTTGCGATTATAAATGTAGCTTCATGTTAATGCGTAATATGGGACTGACATAATGTATCCTGTTGGTAAGTATACTGACACACACACACATATATATATATATATACATATATATATATATATATATATATACCGGTATATATATATGAGAGAGAGAGAGAGAGAGAGAGAGATAATTTCACGAAGAAAATGCACAGGTCCTTGTCTCTACTTTCGACGAATAATGTAAAGAAGTCAAGAGCGCAAGAAAAAAATAAAATAAAAATAATGGAAAGGTGAATGGCAAATAAAGAGTTAACTTTACACAGACCATTGGCTCTACTTATCCAGGAACCGAGGAACGAAGGACATAACTTTGGAGGTAACAGTGCGCTGCCTTGTAATTATTAGCCTCGTTATTTTTTATTTATTTTTTTTTTCACATTCGATATTCCATTAGCTTGTCTTTGTAACTCCACTTAACAAAATCTAAAGTTGTCTAGCCCAGCCTGACCTAACGTAATTTAACCAGCAAATCCTACTTATGCTAAGCAATGAAAAGTAAAAATATTAAATACAAATCATACAATTTAATAAATAAGAAAACAATTTTAAAATATTTAAAAGTACAGAATTCGACATTAAATATTTGCAAAAAAAACACGAAAGTTGAAACGAATGAAGAGCAAACTTCACCCAGGATCGAAGGACAGTAACTCGAAGGCAAGAGTGTGTTCCTCTGTAATTACTTGGCTTCCCCCTGAATGCAATTACTTGTGGCCTAATGACCCAAGTTGCTGTTCCCTAATGATTCTCTGATAGACCTTACCTGCGGGCAATTATTAAAGGGGGGGAATATCGCAGTCATTTAACCCTTCGGTACACTGACGCCTTGTTGCTTCATGTTCTTGTTAACATTAAACGATTTTAGGCACTGGTCCTATGTTATCCAGGGCGTTTATATATATAGTGTTTACCCATTTGAGCCCTAAAGGTATAGCATAAACTAAAGAAAATCGTCAAGTAATTATACAGTTGTAAATTATGAACAGCATTGTTAATTTTCAAACTATTGTCAAATGTAGACATTAGATTTTAAGGCTGTATGGGTAGCCTTGTTTTGTGCATTCCGTAAAATACTTGTGTGATATGCCGTGTATAACTATGATCAGAATTTGTGGAGCATATTTAGAGACTGACAGTAATGTGATATAATTACATCTTTACCATGTATTATGTAATTTTCCTTTGTCAAAATAGCAAGACGAAAAACACTTCAAATTATACTCTTCTACTTCCTTTTTTCGTT
This sequence comes from Lithodes maja, assembly GCA_037953745.1. Lineage (NCBI taxonomy): Eukaryota > Metazoa > Arthropoda > Malacostraca > Decapoda > Lithodidae > Lithodes > Lithodes maja. The sequence goes on along the minus strand of JBAKBP010022793.1, from coordinate 22,541 downwards.
CTTCACATTTCTTAATTTTACCTTTTGATAACACTCTTTCTCTCCTGGCTATCCCCTCCCCCATTACCTACCTATGTAATTTATCTGTGTTGTTGAATCTAGCTATATTGCATGTTAGTGACTCTATATCTAACTATTATTTCTTGTATCTTTGCAGGTAAGCCTCATATCCAGTGTGACATCATCTATGGTTTGAATAGTGGTACCGGTATCGTAAGTAAGAATATAATTAAACCATTTCTCTCGCAACACCAAACAGCTCCCCAATGAAATTAATGAAAGCATGTGATCCCGGGATTCGAACCTGGGATACCACATGCAGATCTTAAACACTCTAACCATTATACCATCAAGATAGTCTCAATATCGTAAAATTATCAAGCTTTATATTTATCCACGTTGAAAATCTATGTAGTCACTATAAGAATGATGTTATAACCAGTTGATATGAATGAACTACTGCATGAAAAATTACACTCCCAATTCGATCATACCATTTATCTGTCCATACTTAAAATCACGGAGGGGGTTCAGCTTCATGTGGGAAAGAGGGATGGAGAGTTTATGTGTGTGGGGGGGGGGGGAGACAAACCAAAAACCAAACTTAAGGGAGGGATTAGAATTGGAAAAGAGGGGGAGAATGGAAACAGGGAGAAAATGGAAGGAAAAAAGAATTAGAAAGAAGTACAGGGAGGAAGCAGTATAGGAAAGGTGGGTGGAAGGCAAGAATGAAAAAAATGCAAAACATAAACTGAAGGAAGGGAGGTATTAGTGGAAAAGAGAGGAGGAAAATGAGCTGATAAATAACTAGACACTAAAGTAAGGAAGGAAGAAAATGTGGGGGTGAGGGAGCCAAACAAAACTAATTAACGACATAAAAGGAAGAGGAGATGAGGAAACTAAGAAAAGGAAGAATGAGAAAGGTAGAAGAATTATAAAGAGGAACAAGGAGGGAAGGAAAGGTGTGTGGGAGGGAGACACAAAAAACGGGGTGCGCAGTATTTCGAGAGTGCCCTGTTAAGTTTAGATCCTGTATCCCCCGCGATGATCACCACACACGCACATATAAAACTCACACGCACACGCACATAAAAGACTCGCACACATAAGACACGCACATGCACACATAAAGACCCACATACGCACATGAAACACACACCTACATAGAGAGACACACGGACACATAAAGATACATGAACACACTTGCATGTACACCAAAGAAGTAACACACTTGTACTGTACATAAGATGTAGGCCCACACACACACACACACACACACAAGTGTATGTATGTAGTCCACCGAGCAGGGCAATACCCAGGGGAGGCCACATAGGCGTGTGATACGGAGTTGCTGGAACTCTTGTTTTATTTGTCTGGCTTCCATCACTGATTCTATTTGTCTCACCTACACAGTGTTTCAGCTAGCTCTCACAAACACCTCATTCTATAAAACTAAACAAGCACACCATAATTCTTTCCAAGATAATTAAAAAAAAAAAAAAAAAAAGCTATCACTCTTTCAACTTCGTGGGAAACACTTGTTACAGGCAGCTTTGCCTTTTGTCTCCTTAATACACATAGAAAAACATAATGTTCCCATTTGGCAACGACAGGCAATTACTTAGCTAAACATCACTGAAAATATATAATATAAAATGTATAATCAAATTCATATATAAATATTATTATGTTCCTTCCAACAACCAACTATACTCCTAAAATCGATTAATGAAATTTACTAACACATGTGGCAGTCCGTGGATTCGAACCCAAGATGCTCACACCAAAAATCAACACCTTATGCATCGCACCACGAAGACAGTTTAGAAGACAGTATAGAAGGTCCTACACTTTTCCCATTCTTAAGTACACAGTTTTAGATTTACAGGAGAGCTATTATTACTTGCATTACTGTATGTCCTAAAACAGTTCAAGCACGATGTTTATAATTCACTGTACATATATGCTCGCCTAGAGTTATAACGGGGCGCATGTAATAAGGGTATGATCGTTATGCAGTGTAATTAGAATAGCACAGGCATGAATATAGGCTAGCAAACACATATATATTTGCATACACACACACACACACACACACACACACATTTGCAAACACGCACACATATATCTCCATTTGTTCACACACACACACGCAAATGCACACATACTGTATATCTCAATTTATTCCTACATGCAACACACATATTCTCTGGGTTTTATTAACTCTACTAGTATGAAGTCCTTACAATCTCATTGGGATCATAATGTCTGTGTGGGCAGTATATCTACAGTATGTAAATATATCTCTCTCTCTCTCTCTCTCTCTCTCTCTCTCTCTCTCTCTCTCTCTCTCTCTCTCTCTCTCTCTCTCTCTCTCTCTCTCTCTCAGAGGAGGAATTACCTTAGTTAACATAGTCATTTTCTGCCGCTTCTACCCCTCTGGCTGGGTATCTCCATAGTATCTCTTTCTTTGTTCTTCATTATTTTCGCGCCAAATTATCTCTAATTCATTTGTAGTTTCGTAGGGTATGCATCGTTAGTATTCACTTAATTAACATCGTATGTATATATATATATATATATATATATTCCAGTGTTTATTTCCGGGTGGATGGGACTCGTCAGCCTTGGTCGGCAACCTATCTAGGGGAGTAAACCTTATACAAATCAGTACTGCTATCTTAGGGTGAAGCAGGTTAGTGGATGGATTAGCCGCACACTTAGTGGATGGATTAGCCGCACACCACTAGAAAAATAGTGCTACAAAATCTCTCTCTCTCTCTCTCTCTCTCTCTCTCTCTCTCTCTCTCTCTCTCCAACAAGTAATTAATAATAATGTTACCTTCTTCCTTCGGTTTGCTTGCAACACGTTAAAAGTAGGATGGAGTACAACTGTACATTGTACAGTTGTACAGTGTACAACCCACCTGTTCTACTGAAAGGACATTCCTGGTGTTCTAATCTATTTCTAACATGATACAACACTCTATATCCTATTTATGATAATATATGTTGCTATTCTGTAAGCTAGCATCCATTGTTAATCAACTTTATTGTAACAAATTATAGACAAAATAATCGGCACAGCAACTCACTTAAAACTCGCTGTATATCCTCACAAACAAAAACAAAAATACTAAAAGCTAATTAAGCGACACAGATAAGTTTCCCCGCAAAAAGAAAACGGGAAATCCTGAAGATGGCACAAAGGAGAAATGATAAGCAAGCCCAAATACAATCATCATATATTTTCCAGGATTCCGGCCATTCAACAGCCAGCTCATCATCACAGACCGGGCATATCTCCCACTCCTTTCGTTTTCGCTCGCATATTCTGCTTGCGAGATTATATTTGTTCTCTTGTTATACTGTTTTAAATGGCAAACTTTAACCCCTTCCGTACCAGGGACTTCCTTTTCATCATATTCTGGCAACTATTAGACGATTTTATTCAGCTTAGGAAGGATCTCTAGCAACAATCTGGCTTCAATATATCTCGACCCACCCTTGTAACTACCGTACCACAAATCCTTCCTAAGGTGCATAATATCGTCAAAATATAGCTAGAAAAAAAAATAGCACACGTCGCTGGTACTCAAAGGGTTAAGGAGCTTTAGTCAATTTGTTTAACTTAGCAAAAAGTTTACTCCATTAAATAGTGACTTCTCGATATTCATTTGGAATACAAGAAGCTGCTGTTGTGTGTATCAAATAACGAGAATAGTGAAGGGATTCTGTTTTCGGCCTCGGTATCAAATAGTCTCTTGTTTAAGGGGAGACAGACCGTTTTTCTGGACCCCCTTCTCCCTAATGTTTAGCCCCACTAGTTTTGAGATTATAAGACGTTCGGCCCATTGGTTTGTCGATTTTAACACCTTTCGCCTCATTTCGTTGTCAATTTTTCAAATTTATCTTGAAGTTGGGTCTAGGGGGTGTTTTTCAAAGCTTGATGGAGGAGGTCTAGGGAGGAAACTAAAAAAATATATGAATAAATGAATAGACCAAACAAACGGCCAGTCTCCCCTTAACAGCCTGGACAGCGTATGTAGTGTGGTGAAATGTAGTGCGCGTAAAACACAAAATGTTGTCGCATGATCTTGATAATTTAGTATATAATTATAGCCTTGGCTGCTATCCTTCAGCATGCAAATTAAATCTATCTGGACTCTCTTGGATAAGGGTCATAATCCGCTTTGTGGAAATGGCACTGTGGAGTGGGTCAGTAGAGGCATGTCTGGGAGCCTGGAGGCAGTTTCTGCCATGGCCGTCCCTATTGGGGAGCTTCCTCTGGAAGCGGGGCGCCAGATTGATGATGATGGTCACATTGATGTGTGTAATTGTGGTAGGTAGACAGATTATGGGTTATGATGGGTAGTGATGATATGGTTTAATGATGTTATGTGAAGGTGATGATGAGATAGATTTTTAGTGATAATGTGGTTTAATGTGTGTTATTGTGGTAGTGAGATAGATTTTTAGTGATAATGTGGTTTAATGTGTGTTATTGTGGTAGTGAGATAGATTGTTAGTGATAATGTGGTTTAATGTTGTTATTGTGGTAGTGAGATAGATTTTGGGTTATGATAGGTAGTGAGGATATACTTTGATCATGTATTTGAAGGATATTATTATATAGATTTTAAGTGATGGTGGATAGTGATGATATAGTTTGATCATGTGAGTGAAGATGGTGATAAGATAGATATTAGGTGGTGATGGGTAATGATAAGGTTAAATGATGTGTGTGAAGGTGTTGATGAGATTATTTTAGGAGATGATTGGTAGTGAGGATATAGTTTGATCATGTATGTAATGGTGATGATGAGTGTACGATGAGATCAATTTTAGTTCATGATGGGTAATGGGGTAATAGTTGGATGATATAGGTATTATGACATGACATGAACGGTCAGGAAAGGTCAGACAAGCAATAATTTTGATCACTTTATACTCGAACCAAGGCAAGGGACAGGTGTAATAGTTAGTTAAATTAGGACTTCAGAGGATATCAACCCTTCTGGCATATTAAGCCAGCACACTGTAAGTCAAGAATAGTGTCAGGACTGGAGCCCCTTTTCGAGAACTGGAGTCTTTTTCGAGAATTCCAGTCCCTTGTGACAGGTAAAATAGTGTGTGATGTAATTTATATATGGCCACAATCACCAATGATACCAACATTACTCTCACTAAACCATCATCACAACCACAATTCGAAGCACTATACCTACCAACATTTCTGTGACTACCACAATTACCAATACTACCAACATCACCGTCACTCAAACACAATTACAACCACAATTCGACCCCCTATGCCAACCAACATTACCGTTATTACCACAAGCAGCAATCCTACCAACAACAACATCAACATCTTAACCATTAAATCTAATATATCCGACCCGCTATCCGCGTTCACACGAGCACTTTGTTCTAATTTACATATTATTAACGGGCCACTATCCGGAGAATTAGCACATACACACGCATTACCTCTCTCTCTCTCTCTCTCTCTCTCTCTCTCTCTCTCTCTCTCTCTCTCTCTCTCTCTCTCTCTCTCTCTCTCTCTCTCTCTCTCTCTCTCTCCTTAAACAAACAAATACACACAGATAACCTCAAAGCGTACACAGTATGCCTTGGTAAACCCTCATGCATACACTTAGCAACTACACACGCGCACACACACGCACGCACGCACGCACACGCACACACACACACACACACACACACACACACACACACACACACAGCCCGTAGCCTAGTAGGTAGAGCTCTCGTCTCACACACGAGGGGTCGGGGGTTCAATCCCCGGCCGGGCGGAGACAAATTGGGCTTGTCTCCTTTCATGTGTTAGCCTCAGTTCACCTAGCTGTAAATAGGTACCTGGAATAAGTGGACGACGTTGTGACGTCCCATCTGGGGTTGGCAAAAATGGTACAAGGCGAGATGGGTATCATATGGTTCACCTAAGCTGATGGCTACCTAAGCCTTCGGGCGAGACGGTACCGTCTATAGTGAGAATGGTACCATACAGATCCACCCTAAGCCTTCGTTTCCGATGTCGCCAATTGGCTAAAATACAGACTACACACACATCCTCAGCCATTCCAACGATACATATAACACCTACACATATAGGAGGTGGGAAATAACGAGCATGCTCACTCCCGCAATACAACTAGAGTAAGTACAACTAGAGTAAGTACACTTACACACTTTTAGCCATAGTCCTTATTTAAAGACCACAATCACCTCCACTGCCGTATGCACCCCCTTCCTCTATCTCTCTCTCTCTCTCTCTCTCTCTCTCTCTCTCTCTCTCTCTCTCTCTCTCTCTCTCTCTCTCTCTCTCTCTCTCTCTCTTCTATGTGCCAAGAAACCTTTTTCCCCCAACCCTCACTTCTTACCTGTCTCGTCCTTTTAATTTCCCCTCTCACTCTTTTCCCCTTGTATTTATAATCCATCGGGTTATCCTTCACTTATTTTGTTTGGGATCACTTACGAATAGTATGTTGTGCCAGTTTTTTTTAATCTGGTCTCAATAATCTTGCTTCTAAACCATCATGATATTCTTTACTTGTTTTGGATAACTTTATTATGTTTTGCCACTTTCTTAAATCTGTTCTCAATCCTGCTTCCTTGTTTTCTCAATCTTATTTCATATAATTGTCTAATACAATTCCTCGCTATGTCGTCCTCATCATCATGCATTGTCCTTTACATATTTGTATTGTTGCTTTTCTTAACATTTGCCTTCCTTTTAATCTAAATATCTTTCTCCTTGCTTCCTTTTCTTTCCAATCTTTGCTCCTCCGTCTCCTCTTGTTTGTTCTCTAATCTGTTTCATTATCCTTCGCTTATACAGGTACTTCCCTTTATAGCTTCTTACTAAAATGTTGCTTCCAATATTCGATTTATTTTTCCCCTATGTATTTTTTTCTCTTCATCACCCTGTTATTTCTCTCTCTCTCTCTCTCTCTCTCTCTCTCTCTCTCTCTCTCTCTCTCTCTCTCTCTCTCTCTCTCTCTCTCATCCCTTCTTTGTTTTCTATTATATTCCATTCTCTGCACTTATGACTCCAACATCCATTTAGCATTATTTTTTCTCTCCTGCTTTATTTTATTATAGACTTCGACTTTCTTCTCGTTCACGATAGGCTTACTCTTCCTTACTCATTTTCCCAGTGTAAACTCTTAATACCTAGTCCCTCACAATACGTACACGATTATATTCAGCTTCGGAAAAACCTGTGAGTGCCAAAAGGTTGCCTGTTAGAGATCTTACCCCTTTGATTCCTGATGGTCTTTCCAAAATTGAGAAAAAATCGTCTAAAGTTGGTCAAAAATTAAGTGAAAAAAGGAAGACGGTATCTATACTGAAGGAATTAAAGGCCTTACTCTAAGCACCTACTCCACCTCCTCACTATTCTAAATCTCTCTCTCTCTCTCTCTCTCTCTCTCTCTCTCTCTCTCTCTCTCTCTCTCTCTCTCTCTCTCTCTCTCTCTCTCTCACACATTATCCTCTATTTTTTTCCTCCCCTTCCTTCTCCTCATCATCATCTCTTATTTGTGTTTATTCTTCTCCACTCACTCACTACTCCTCCTCCCTCCCCCTCCCCCTTTCCTCCTTTTCCTCCCTCCACCTCCTCTTTCCTCCTCCATCTTCCTCCTCCTCCCCCTCCCCAAAACCCATCAGCTCAGAGGAATGCCAACAAATCCCTCTATTTTGGCGACGCAACAAATGTCTTGCCAGTTTGTAAGTTTAAACAAAGGAAATGTTTCTGTCTCACTCTTTTGTGGCGCTACTGAGAAAGAGAGAGAGAGAAAGAGGTTGAATGAAAGCAAAGGGTTTTACATTATTTTTGCATATAATCTAGGTGAAATTGAGAATGGAAATGAGAATCTATCAAGGATGAAAGTTCTGGTTAACGAAACGGAGCCTAAAGGTTAATGAGATGAGGAATGAAAAAGGCACATCATGTCGTCTAAAAACGTTCTCTTCTACAGATTAAGGGGTACGTATGGTTGATTTTTCTGGTCCCCCTTCCTCCTCATGTTTAGCCCCATAAGGTTTGAGATTACAAGACGTTCGGCCCATTAGTGTGGCTATTATACCACCTTTCGCCCCATTTCCTTGTCAATTTTAAGACCTTTCGTGCCACTTAGGTGTCGATTCTTTTCCCGGCGAGCGATAGCGAGCCTGTATTTTTAAGAAGGTTCAGCCTTCGGCCGGGACATTTTTCTACCGAAAAAATATACATAGTTATCTTATGAGGGGGGGTCTAGGGAGTGTTTTTTTGTTTATGTTTGATGGATGGCTAGCGAGGAGACTAAAGAAATATATGAATGAATGAATAAATAAATAAATAGACCAAAAAACTAACCACTGCCCCCGTTAACGTGATGAATGAGAAATGGAGGACAAACAGGTGATGGAGGAAATACCTAGATTTTAAAGATATGGTGTTGCCAGGCATGTTTCTAATAGTATTCCTCGCTATTTCGTCCTAACTATCATGCATTGTCCTTTATATATTTTTATTGGTGCTTTTCTTAACATGTTTGCCTTCCTTCTTATCTAAATATCTATCTCCTTGCTTCCTGTTCTTTTCAATCTTTGCTCTTCCGTCTCCTCTGGTTTGTTCTCTAATTTGTTTTATTATCCTGAGGGGACAACTCAAACAGTAGACCTATTTCAACCAGTAGATCTCAACCGATGCAAGCTCAACTAGATGCGATTGTTTTGTTTTAACTTGGCGGATATTGGTCCTCCTTAGCAGCTCACTTCTCGATAACCAATGGAAAATATGAAACTACTATGTCTCTGCATCGTATTATTGCCAAGTTTGTGTAATTAACAACATATTGGAGTATGTAAACGTTAAAATAGTTGCGTAATAATTAATATTAGAACAAATATATTTCTCACCAGCTTAACCCCTACTGTACCGGCGACGTCTTTTTAATTTTATACTAGCTATATCTAGACGATTATATGAAGTTTAAAAAGGGCCTCAGGCAAATAAGAGGCTGCGAATGATCTCACTTAACCTTTTTTTTACTACCACAGATCCTTCATCGACTGCACAAAAGCATTTAAATATAGCTAAAATAGAAATAGAAATACGTCGCCGGCACAGAAGAGATTATAAACAATAGACTATAGGAAGCTGCGTTTAGATATAATTAAGTTAGGGTGGAACTTTAAATGGATACTGGTTTAATTTGCCCCTGGTTGAGATATACTGGTTGAGTTTTCCGGGAACGAGTAGATACTGTTGATAGGTATGTCGCTATCCCGGGTAATGAGGTGAGTGGTGACAAATGAACAGTGAGGTGACGGGCGTGGTGAAATATGGTGATGAGATGAGTGTGGTGACTGAAGAAGAAGAAGATGATGATGAAAAGGATGAAGAAGAAGATGATGAAGGGGAGGAGGAGGAGGAATACAAAGGAATACAAAGAAGAAGAAGAGGAGGAGGAGCCGAAATATGGCATGGTGACTCTAAAGGTAGAAGACGAGGAAGTGCACTGAGAATTATAGCAAAGATAAAAAAAAAAAACTGTAAAGGGAAATTAGTGGTGTATGAACGAAGATAATCAAAATTATTGCAGTCACTCAATGAAAGACAGGATTATCAAACAATGAACGATGATGATGACAAGCGTGGTGAATTATTATGGTGGTGAGATGAGTGTGGTGACGAGCTTGTAGAAGAAATAGATAATAATAAATGGTAAAGAATTATCTGTGTGTTTATGAAAACGTAATAACATACAGTTGAATACAGGACTTCTAGCATAGAAATTGTTACTACTACTACTACTACTACTATTACTACTACTATCAATATTACTACTACTACTACTAACTCTATCATTGCTACTATTTATAATACTACTTCACACACGCAGACACTATATAAAACAGTTTGACATATATTTGTGAACAATAAATTGTGAATTCATGATCACTATTACAGTGCAATGAAATTGTCTATGCATAAATATATATATTTATGCAATATATACTATATGCATAGTTTATTTATGGTTATAATATTAAGCAAATCTGTTATTAAGCGAAAACCTGCCCCCTCATTTCCCTGTTAAGCATTTCAACATACCTTCGTTTTCTCTCTCAGGCCTTTTCATCGGCCCATCCTTCTCTTCTTTCAGCTTACATAAACCTATTATCCTCACCCCTCCCTCCTTCCTTTCTTCTCTCCATGCCTCTTTTCTTCTCCCACGCTCCCCTCCTTGCTTTGCCTTACTCCCTCTCTCCCTCTTCTTCTTCTCTCTCACCCTCGCCCCCCCCCCCCCCCTCAACACCTTTCCCCCTTCCCTCCTTCCCTCTTCTTAGGTCACATCTGCCGGTCACCACATTTAATAAATACCAGATTCTGACAGAAACAGGAGACGAAACTGAGGAGACCAGGCTCATTGGAGACTCCATCTTACGAGGACAACTTGAAGAGTTCTGTGGAAGAGTCCCAAACCACAGAAAGCGTTTTTGCATACCGGGTGCAGGTTTGGACGACATCACAGCAGCCTTCGACGATGTCACCATCAACGCTGACGAGAACACCCTGTTCGTGATTCACGCAGGGTCAAACTATGTAATGCGCACCAGATCAGAGGAACTAATGGAAAAATACCATAAGGCAATCCAGCGTTACAAGAGTAAGTCATGTAACATAATAATTTCAGGCATTCTTCCCAAGATCGATGCAGAGACCGGTTTCTACGATAAGGCGTTCAGTACTAATAACAGACTTAAATCCCTCTGCTCACAGGAAGATGTCGAATATCTCAATCTCTGGGACCATTTCTACAATCAACACATTCTCTTTCAGGATGATGGCTGCCATTTGAATTCAGTCGGAGGAGCACGCCTAGGCAGACTCCTACATGATGCAGTCTGCACTTTCAGATCAAAAAACGACAACCGAGCAGGGGCAGTAGCAGCGACATAAACTACCCCATATCAAATGTAAACTCTATCCAAAATAATATCACGGCCTGCTACGTTAATGCACGCAGCTTACGCAATAAATTCGAAGACCTGGAAGCACTTGCATGTATGGAGGAATGTGATATAATCGGTGTTTCAGAATCTTGGATCAACACGGAAAAGCGTGATTTTTTGGCGGAATACGCATTACCAGGTTATACTCCCTTCAGCTGCGAAAGATCCCATAGAATGGGAGGTGGGGTTCTGCTATATGTTAAAAGTAATCTTCACCCAATCGAGGTAACCAAACCTGCCATAAATAATATTGATACTAGTTACGTTCAAATAAATAATCAAGCAAGCAAGATAATAATTGGCCTAATTTATCGACCTCCTGCACAATCACCCGATACTGACGAGAAACTCTATGATCAAATAGCGGAAATAAGTTGTCAGGAAGAAGCAGTAATATTTGGCGATTTCAATCTGCCAGTCACAACATGGGGCGAACCACTAAATGCTCACGCGGGACATGATCTATATGCTAATCTTCAGGAAAGTGCCCTTTATCAACACGTAGAACACCCAACGAGGGGAAATAACATTCTGGATATTATTCTAACGACAAATGAAAGACTGGTAAATAGCGTTAAAATCGGACCGGAATTTAGCTCTAGTGACCATAGGATAGTGTCCTTTAACATTAAAGTAAATAATGACAAAGAAAACGTGAGCACGGAAAAAGTACCAGATTATCGAAGGGCCGACTTTAACAAACTTAGAAGGCATCTTGCCAATACTGACTGGAGTGAAATGACTGAAACTCACGATGTAAATCGATTATGGAACATATTATCTAATAACCTAAACAAAGCAATAAATACAAGCATCCCTCTACGAAACCGGCGCCCAGCAGGCAAATATAAGCCAAAATGGTGGAATAATGAAATAAAAAACATCCTCTTAGTAAAAAAGCAGGCATACCAAAAATATAAGGCAACTCAGAATAATAGCGATAAATTAGAACACGATAGACTGCGTCGAACAACCAAAAATCTCATCAAAGGAAGTAAGAAGAATCTGGAACTTCATATTGCCAGCTCCAGCAAGTCCAATCCGAAAGAATTTTACAGCTATATAAGAAACAGAAAAACGGTAACTTCAACAATAGGACCACTTGTTGCGGTAAATGGAGATCATACAGATAACAAAGTACAAATGGCGAATATCCTAAATAACTATTTTGCATCAGTTTTCACGTCGGAAGATACTACCGGTAACCGATCTACCCCTACGAATCAATCAAATGGCACTGAGCTCGAAAACTTTACGATTTATGAAGACGATATCCTGTTCGCAATCAACAATTTGAAAGTTAATAAAACCCCAGGCCCTGATAAAATATCCCCAAGGATCCTAAAAGAAGCAAAACACGAATTATTAAACCCACTCGCAAATCTGTTCAACAAATCATTGAATGTTGGGATAGTTCCAAACGAATGTAAACTAGCTAACGTGACACCCATATACAAAAAAGGAAATAAGTCCTCTCCCGGCAATTATCGACCAATTAGCTTAACATCGGTAACGGGCAAATTAATGGAAACCATTATAAGGGACAAAATAGTAAAACATTTGGAAGAAAATAATTTAATAAAAGATTCTCAGCACGGTTTTAGAAATAAACGTTCATGCTTAACAAACTTACTCGACTTCTTCAATGATGTTTACAAATCATATGATAAGGATAGAGCAGTTGATATAATATATCTCGATTTTCAGAAAGCTTTCGATACCGTACCCCACAAGAGACTAATTGACAAAATAAAAGCTCATGGCATAACAGGAAAAACTCTGAAATGGCTCGAAAATTGGCTCTCAGACCGTAAACAACGAGTTGTAATAAATGGTGAAGAATCAGATTGGTGCAAAGTAAATAGTGGCGTTCCCCAGGGTTCGGTATTAGGTCCTATTCTTTTTATAATTTACATAAACGACTTAGACGAAGGAATAGAATGCAAAATTTCGAAATTTGCTGACGATACAAAAATTACTAATAAAGTAACCTCAACAGTACATTGGCAAAAACTACAAGGTGACCTAGACACTTTAGAAAACTGGGCAGAAAAATGGCAAATGAAATTCAACATAGATAAATGCAAAGTATTGCACATCGGTAGTAACAACGCTAAAAAAGATTACTCAATGAACAACATTCAACTATCAAATACAAATAATGAAAAGGATCTGGGAGTTATAATATCAAGTGACCTGAAGCCGAGTAAACAGTGTACAGAGGTAATAAAAACTGCTAATAAATTGGTGGGTTTCATCGGCAGAACATTCAAATTCAAATCAGAAAAAATCATACTTACTCTATTCAACTCATTGGTGCGTCCCCATCTCGAATACTGCGTGCAATTCTGGTCACCGTACTACCGAAAGGACATAAATAAACTTGAAAGGGTGCAACGCAGAGTCACTAAAATGATACCTAGATTGCGTAATAAACCGTACGAAGAGCGCTTAAAAGAACTAAATTTGTTTAGCTTAACAAAGCGCAGAATGAGAGGTGACCTAATAGAGGTGTTCAAAATCTTCAAGGGATTCAGCAACCTAAATGTAAGCGAATTATTTACGATCAATCAAGCAAACACGAGAAACAATGGTTATAAGATTATAGGCAAGCGTTTTCATTCTCACGAGGCGAAGCATTTCTTCTTCAACCGCGTTGTGAATAATTGGAACAGACTACCCTCGAACATTGTAAACTGTAATACTGTCGAAACATTTAAGAACCATCTGGATAAACACATGGCAAATAACCCCCGATTAACACAGTTTCTTTCAGAATAACGCGCAACGAAATGTCAACGCATACCGCAATGTATATTGATTTTCATACATCTGTTCCCTTTCAGAATTGTAGTAAATAGAGTTAGCTTAGATTACAAATCAACTTCTTTTTTCTCCCTGTCCTGTCCGAATTTCCGTGTCAGTTTTTCAATACTGCATGGTATTTTTCCTATCTGTTTCCATGCCAGCATTAGCTGGAGGGAGTGGTGGGTGGGGAGGAGCCTTCTTCTTTGCTATCCTTTTCTCTACCTCGTAGTCAGTAGATTAGTAGTTTTAGATATCCAAACTGCCCCGTAAGGACCAATAGGTCTGTTGCAGTTTGTTCTCCTTTGTATTCCTTTGTATTCTCCCCTCTCCCTCCATTTGTTTTTTTTACCTCCCTCCTAAAGACCTATAATAACTTAGATCGTCCAGCTCCCGCCATGTTCGTGACACTGTTATAGAACATATACTGTATATACAGTATATATATATATATATATATCTTATAAAAAAATCTCAGCCGGGCTCAAACCACTGACAATCTGATTATCAGGACGAGTGTTCATTTAGCCTAGTAACTCACGTGTATTTGTGAGATATACTTAATATAATAAAAAATACGACACCAAGATGACATTCAAAGATAGATAAAGATGGTCGATCTCTCCTATTATATGATCTCTACTCAATACCTCCCTCCCCCAACCTCCTTTCTCCTCCTCACTCCCCCTCCGAGCTAACCCCCCCCCCCCCCCCCCCCCCCCCCCGTTTTCTTTCATGAACTACTGAGGCTGTGGAGGTGCATTTGTAAAGGGATGGTCTGGTTAACTCGTTCTCTCTCTCTCTCTCCTCTCTCTCTCTCTCTCTCTCTCTCTCTCTCTCTCTCTCTCTCTCTCTCTCTCATTGTTGCTTCTATGATTCCCATTATATATCCCTCTGCAGCCCTATTACATCGAGCAGCCTGACAACATTCGATATTTGATATTCGAAATTCGAATATATAACTACATATGTTTGATATTCGAATATCAAACAGAATCCTGACAACAGCATGATATTTGATATTTGATATTCGAAAATCCTGACAACAGCATGATATTTGATATTCGAATATAAGAAAAATGTGATGTTCGAATATCAAAAAATTACATTTTTGATATTCGAATATCAAACAGAATCCTGACATCAGCATGATATTTGATATTCAAATATAAGATTTTTTTTTTTATATTCGAATATCAAAAAGAGACTGACAATAGCATGATATTTTATATTCGAAATTCGAATATCAAACAGAATCCTGACAACAGCATGATATTCGATATTTGATATTCGAAATTCGAATATAAAACTACATATGTTTGATATTCGAATATCAAACAGAATCCTGACAACAGCATGATATTTGATATTCGAAATTCGAATATCAAACAGAATCCTGACAACAGCATGATATTTGATATTTGATATTCGAATATAAGAAAAATGTGATGTTCGAATATAAAAAAAATACATTTTTGATATTCGAATATCAAACAGAATCCTGACAACAGCATGATATTTGATATTCAAATATAAGATTTTTGTTTTATATTCGAATATCAAAAAGAGTGACAATAGCATGATATTTTATATTTGATTTTCGAAATTCGAATATCAAACAGAATCCTGACAACAGCATGATATTTGATATTCGAAATTCGAATATCAAACCGAATCCTGACAACAGCATGATATTTGATATTCAAATATATATTTTTTTTTTATATTCGAATATCAAAGAGACTGACAATAGCATGATATTTTATATTTGATATTCGAAATTCGAATATCAAACAGAATCCTGACAACAGCATGATATTTGATGTTTGATATTTTAATATAAGAAAAATGTGATGTTCGAATATCAAAAAATGAAATTTTTGATATTCGAATATCAAACAGAATCCTGACAACAGCATGATATTTGATATTCAAATATAAGATTTTTTTTTTTATATTCGAATATCAAAAAGAGACACAATAGCATGATATTTTATATTTGATATTCGAAATTCGAATATCAAACAGAATCCTGACAACAGCATGATATTTGATATTCGAATATCAAATATGAAACAGAATCCTGACAACAGCATGATATTTGATATTTTTAACACATCACTCATTCGGTCATATTCACCTACAAACCACTATAAGATATCACCTGTTCCTGTTATTCAAGATACAAATTAAATATACACCTGTTCCTATTTGTTCCTGATTCTGTTGCTATCGTCTCTGAATTGTTCTATTAAATAAATACAAGGCTGATTGACTTGTTTATTAATTCCTGGTGGTGGCCAGCATAATCGCTACCTATAATTGAAGAACTCTATAATATCTAAAGATAGCAGCGGTATTCATCACCTGTGCTTCGCTGTTATCACATGTTGGCAGCGGTGGTATATATATATTATATATATATATATATATATATATATATATATATATATATATATATGATAGTAATAATTAATATTAATATTTTAATAATAAAAATACCGGTATAATATATATATATAACGAAATAAAATATAATAAAAAAACAAAAATAAATAAATACATATAAACAAAATAAATATATGTATTACTGGCTTAATTAATCAATTAATTGCCTAATTGCGAGTTTCGTTCTATAAGGAAGTTGGACCTTTAGATAACAATATTTAACATAATTTACAGCAAAAATACGGTCGTAGTACATATATAAATACATAAAACCCAATTCAACATAGCATTTGAGATGCAACCTGACAATATTGCCGCATCTGTCCTCCCCTCAACCACCACCAGCAGCAACGCCCCAGACGTACCAGCACGAATTGGTGCCATCCGCCAACTCGGATCATCAGTGTTTGTGAGAGCAGGCGGGACTACTCTCAGTGTAAGTGAGGCACAAAGGGAAACCGTAAGAGAGGCCAAGCAAATGAAACAGGAGTTCCAGCGACTCCTTATCAAATGCAACACATATCAAATATCATGCTGTTGTCAGGATTCTGTTTGATATTCGAATTTCGAATATCAAATATAAAATATCATGCTATGGTCAGTCTTTTTTTATATTCGAATATAACAAAAAATCTTATATATGAATATAAAATATCATGCTGTTGTCAGGATTCGGTTTGATATTCGAATATCAAAAATTTAATTTTTTTATATTCGAACATCCTATTTTTCTTATATTCGAATATCAAATATAAAATATCATGCTGTTGTCAGGATTCTGTTTGATATTCGAATTTCGAATATAAAATATAAAATATGCTATTGTCACTCTTTTTGATATTCGAATATAAAAAAAAAAATCTTATATTTGAATATAAAATATCATGCTGTTGTCAGGATTCTGTTTGATATTCGAATTTCGAATATCAAATATCAAATATCATGCTGTTGTCAGGATTCGGTTTGATATTCGAATATAAAAAAAAAAATCTTATATTTGAATATCAAATATCATGCTGTTGTCAGGATTCGGTTTGATATTCGAATATAAAAAAAAAAATCTTATATTTGAATATCAAATATCATGCTGTTGTCAGGATTCTGTTTGATATTCGAATTTCGAATATAAAAATATCAAATATCATGCTGTTGTCAGGATTGTTTGATATTCGAATTTCGAATATCAAATATCAAATATCATGCTGTTGTCAGTCTTTTTTATATTCGAATATAACAAAAAAAATCTTATATTTGAATATCAAATATCATGCTGTTGTCAGGATTCTGTTTGATATTCGAATATCAAAAATTTCATTTTTTGATATTCGAACATCACATTTTTCTTATATTCGAATATCAAATATCATGCTGTTCTCAGGATTCTGTTTGATATTCGAATTTCGAATATAAAATATCAAATATCATGCTGTTGTCAGGATTCTGTTTGGTATTCGAATTTCGAATATCAAATATCAAATATCATGCTGTTGTCAGGATTCTGTTTGGTATTCGAATCACATCACATTTTTCTTATATTCGAATATCAAATATCAAATATCATGCTGTTGTCAGGATTCTGTTTGATATTCGAATTTCGAATATCAAATATCGAATATCATGCTGTTGTCAGGATTCTGTTTGATATTCGAATTTCGAATATCAAATATCGAATATCATGCTGTTGTCAGGATTCTGTTTGATATTCGAATTTCGAATATCAAATATCGAATATCATGCTGTTGTCAGGCTGCTATTACATCGTCTATTGTTAGCTAGAATACAATGGTATCAGTAATTTGTTTCTCTTCCTTTTAGTTTCCCATGGGTTCCTAATGAAGATTGCTTACATATTATAAAAAGTTCCTTGTCGTTCTTTATCATGTAGCTATCTACTACAATTGCTAACATTTTCCTTTATCTAATATATAATTCGATAAGATCAGTTATTTTGTATATAACTAGACTAGTAAGACTTTATAATTCGACAATGAAATTGGATAAGCCCAAATATTTTTATTTTGTACTGTAGTCTTCGTCCCATTTCGGAACTTAATCTTCCTTTTTTTTTTTTTTTTTTTTTTTTTTTTTTTTTTTCTATATTCCAACTTACTTCCTCTCGGCATAGGCTGAGAGCCTTAACATTCACTGCTTTTACAATGAACAGTGAAGCCCGTGAGGTCTTGTTCCAGTCTAGGGAGTGAGACATATGTGAAGCACGTAGAGTACAACGAGCACCTGCCATCTTGCCTTCACATGAGGCACGGTGCTCACTCATGGCCCGAAACGACCCCATCTCTGAAGCCACCTCGTTCCCGTGCTTCACTGTCTCATCCCCTACACTCGGACTCTCACACATACACACACACAACGCCACCTGTTGAGCAGATAACTCACCAGGCATTGCACCCCTATAGCATATTTTGAATATGGGAATATTCATACAGTGCTATTTAATCAGGGAACAATGAGGGTATTTTATTGACGTTTCGGTGGGCTTGTGGTAATGCACTGATACCAGGTACAGCACAAATTCCATCCCAATAATATCTTCCCATTGATACATCGGGATTGAACCCGGGACCTTTGGATTACCAGGCCAGTGGCAAGACCACTCCACCACACCTCCCCTGTATCCAATACTCTCTAATATCCTACTTATCTACAGCCATCATCAATATCATAAATTATAGAATGGACTGGAGTTCTCGCAGAGATGCTCCAGTCCTGATGGTATTCTTGACTTGCAGTGTGCTGGCTTAATAATTGAATGGGGTTGATAGCCTCTAAAGTCCTATTTTAACTAATAGATTACAGTTCAGCCTTTTGCTACAACCATTAAAAAGATCAATATCACGAGTGTCGGATGAAAGATTCGCACATTCACGTTAAATGCAATAATAGTAGTAGTGGTATTAAGTGATTACAAAAGACAAGCCCCGACGCCTTCATATGCTCCTCCAGTTCCCTTCCTCGCCCTCTACTACTTCTGTCCCCTTCCTTGCTTCGAGGCATTAAGTGCGCAACATTGTTAAATATCTCACCAGTCCTTTGTTTATAATTATCACATTATCTATTTTTGTTTTACTAGTTTCTTAATTATTTCATGTATATTCATATCATGTTTCTTATATTTATATATACAGTATATGCCCACCCGCCTCAGCAGATGTTCGCCATTAAGACCATAAACTTTCCCTGGAGCTTAGCAAACTTCGCCATTTATCTTCCAAAAGTTGTATCCCAACTTATCAGACATTTCTTCGT
Source organism: Lithodes maja (assembly GCA_037953745.1). Lineage (NCBI taxonomy): Eukaryota > Metazoa > Arthropoda > Malacostraca > Decapoda > Lithodidae > Lithodes > Lithodes maja. The sequence continues at coordinate 2,996 of JBAKBP010022793.1, read as the reverse complement.
TTTGCAAATTTAAATTTGTTAAAGGCGATGTGTTTTCGGCTTTATAAAGTTAATTTTGTTTTTAATTTATTTGTTTATATTAATGTGTTAATTTAGATATTTGTTTATATTTATTTATTTATATGTTTCAATTGATTTAGGCTATTGTTTATGTGTGTGTGTGGGGGGGGGGGGGCTGTTACCGATTCTGACCATTACTTTTCACTACATTTTCGCTGGTATGCCTTCAATTGCCTGATATACTGTATGCACGATCGTCATGAACTTCATAACTTAAACATTGTAGTGAATTGATCAACCCTCTGTGTATATTCCTCTCCTCTCCTCTCTCCTTCTTTTCTGTCCTCTCTCCCCTCCTACTCTTGCCTTTCCTCGTCACATCTCTCTTCTGCTTTCCTCCTCTCTCCATTTATCTTCTCTCTTCGCTCCCTTTCTCTCTTTTCCTCTCCACCTCTTCTCTTCTCCCCCTGTCTCCCTCCCTTTCTCTTCTCTCCTCCTCCCCTCTTGCCTTTCCTCACTACTCCTCTCTTATGCTCTCTTCTCCTCCCACCTTCTCTCTTCTCTCCTATCCTCCCCACTTTTCTTCTCTTCTCTCCACCTTTCCTCTTCTCCCCTTGTCTACATACCTAGACACACATGGGGACGTTCAAGATCTGATAAAGAGGGGTAAGGTATAGGGTTGATGTGGTTCTGGGGGTGGAGGTTGTGGTGGGGGAAGATAGTGGTGGTGGAGGTTGTGGTAGGAAGATAGATGGCGGTGGATATTGTGGTGGTGGTAGTGGGGAGATGGTAGTGGGATGAAAAAGCTGTGGTAGGGAATCATTTTAGTTGTTGTGGGGAGATGGGGGAGAGGTACTTGTGGTTGTAGCGGGAAGATGGTAGTAGTGAGTGATGGTTGCATAGAAATGGTTGTGTTACTATGGAACATGGTAGTGGTAGTTGTGAAATGCTAATACAGGTTATGAAGTGATGGTGGTTGTGTCGAGTGATGATAGTGTTGGTCATGGTAGTGTTGTAGTTATGGGGAGTGGTAGTTGTAGTTGTGGAATGTTAATATTGGTTGTGGAGTGATGATGGTTGTGTCGGTTGATGGTTGTGATGTATGGAGTGATGGAGAATAGTAGTGTTGTAGTAGTCTGGGTTTTTTTTTTCTCAGCTGATGATATACTGAAGTCTTAAACAACTTATTTGTCGATACTTAATGGAAACGTATGAAACTACTGTGTTTCTGCATCAAATATATACCAAGTTTCATAAATAACAACATATTTCGTTTCAACATCGTCGTAATAGCCTAATGTAAAAGATGAAGACAGCAATTTACCGTCAGCTGAAAAGAGGACTATAATGCAGGTTATGGAGTGAGGTGGTGGACCAGAAATGGGCACGTCCTTGGCTTGATTACTTGAGGCGGCAAAAGTAAATAATCTATATATGGTACTAATTCTAAACGACAGGGTTATGAAGTTTTTGTATTTTCGTTCTTCGTCTTTAATTAACTCTTTCAGGATACGAGAACGCATTCTTTCATTTTATGTTGCCTGTTATTCCACGATTTTACTAAGTTGAAAAGGGGTTTGTGGGAGTTAAATGGTTAATTGGTATTGATTCTACCCCTTTGATTGTTTAAGGTCCTTTAATAGATGTACACAATCGTCTAAAAATAGCTTGCACAGAAGGACAAAAGATGCGTTCTGATTTGGAAAGATTTAAATATCAACACATTAGGTGCAAAAGGAGAACAAATCTTCGTGCACTTGCAATACAAATGGAATAGTTACCCTTAACCCTTTCAGTACCGGCGACTTCCCTTTAACATTATTCTGACTACTGTTACACGACTTGAATAATTTTAAAAAGGACTTCCAGTAGTTAACAGGCTTCCAACTATCTCACTTATCCCTTTTTACTACCACAGATCCTTCCTAAGCTGCATTTTGTTTTGTTTTTTCTAAATATACTGTAGCTAGAATAATATTAAAATTATGTCACCGGTACAGAAGGGGTTAATGTTGTGGTAACAGTGTACCCTGGTTGTAGACTAAGGTTGCATGTAAGTTAAAGGGTTGGCGAGGGTCCAGCATGAGACAGTGTATATATATGATGTGTGTGTGTGTGTGTGTGTGTGTGTGTGTGTGTGTGTGTGGCTTGCCAGAATTCTAGACATCCTAAGTTTCTTACGCTTTGCTTTATATTTTACCCCTACATTTTGTTTATAGTTTTCGCAGTGATAGTATGCCTCTTTCGGTGTTATACGGTATAGAGATTGTTATGCCCTGTTTTTCTACAGGTTTAACTTGGGTAATGTGAGTTCTAATTGACTGGGTATAGAAGGCTGCATGCACAATACAAGATAGGAGGAATAGAGAACACAAAGAAACACATGGTAGCAAGTTACACGATCACGTTTATTAATATACCACTGCAGAATACTTGTGTAAGACAATATAATAGAATGGAACAACACTAGCATAAGTGGATCTGGATGGAGCCTAGTCTCCCACTTCCAACGTTCAGGTATTAATCTTCTGATCACTGGCTTTGATTTAACAGGTTTATATACCGAAGACCATCAATGTTACTTGTAGATTCCTATTCACTGTTAGATTTATTACTGGTAGCTCTGGTGCACAAGTAGTAGTTCACAGACTAGATTAGACACGCGTATTTTAGAGCACGGGAATTCTATTGTAACCTCAGAGGGGTACTGATCTAAGTTTTATATCCTTGTTTCAGAAATACATAGAACGCAAATCAGTGGGCGAACGTTAGATATCACTAGAGTTTTAATATCTGAATAAGGTAATTACGAGAGTCAAGGTCGCCTGTTAATTAATGAGCACTGATCGCTTAGTACGTCCCAAATGGAATGGTTAAGTCTGTATTACACTGGGCAAGGTCTTAGCCACTTCGTAGAAATATTTAATTAGTGAAATCTCTAAACAGCACAGTAAGATGTAGTACTGCTAAAGAGAATCTTGGGTAGTATCTGATGG
>JBAKBP010022792.1:0-38158 GCA_037953745.1 Lithodes maja | reverse complement strand
ATATATTATATATATATATATATATATATATATATATATATATATATATATATATATATATATTATACATATATATATTTTATATATATATATATATATATATATATATATATATATATATATATATATATATATATATACCGGTATATATATTATATATATATATATATATATATATATATATATATATATATATATACTGTATATAAATACTGTATATTATCATCAATATTTTCGGCTAACTATTGATTTAGGCTGTATGTTTCCAATTATTTAATCTGTTTAGATAAATAAATGAGGGAGACAAATCTTAATTCGTTGCCGCTCCATCCTCAAACATGCCAAAATACCTCAACATTGCACAGGAACTATTTAATTTTATATTTTGTACACGGTTTTCTGGTGAGCTTTCATCCGCGACACAAATGGTTTTCCCGATATGTCAGACCGTGAAACCTGCTTTATTTTTTAGCTGCCTTTGTGTCTGTAGCGCTGCAGTAGGAATGTGGGAGTAAATGCGCTGGTCGGGGATTCGTGCAAAGCTGGGATAGAGGAAAAATGAAATGGTGTGTAAGTGTTATTGTAGGAGAGGAGAACATATGCGGCATAAAATCTTGCATTCGAACACTTACATGCATTAGAACACTTACATGCATTCGAACATATCGCTTCAAACACAGACACAGAAAATGCCTCTTGTACGGAGGTTGATGCAAATATAACACGAAAGCAAACACACAAATACACACACACACACACATTCAAACACAGACACACACACTGCACATTATTGCTGTCGAACTATGACGGATTTGTAGCCATCATATCAGTAGTTTTATCATTTTTCATACTGTCAGCTAGATCGTATAACACAACATTATGAATAGAGTATGTGACGCATGTCCAGTGTGAGCATGCTGTACAGAACGCCTAGTCATGCCCCACTCTCGCTAGGATCGCCAGGGCAGGAACTTTGGCTGTAGTCTATGTAGAGTTTCCTAACTTAGTTCATGTGAGCCGTTGTACTATAAGTATTATGAATATGTATTTTGTTTTCATCTGAGTCAACGAGTTCTATTTTATATCATTAGTTATAAGTATTGTGTGTAAAACTTATTTGTAATGATGGGAAGAGAAACAGCCACAGTTGGGGGTCAGTGGGTGCGCCAGGCGGGAGGTGGGCCTAACTCACTAGCACTTTCCCCCCCCCCCCCCCCCCCCTCAGTGCTAGGGGAGCCTTTGTCTATCCCCGAGGAGAGAGAGAAATTACGTAATGGTTGTCAGTGGGCGGTCCTTAGTAGTTCACGTTGGGCTCACTTGAGGGCCGGGTATAAAAAGGGAAGTCTAGCCATTTTTTCATCAGAACTCATTAGGCAGAGCGACTTCTCATTTTCCTTGCTAACTATATATATTCTTCTGACTGATGGGAACTTTCTCTACTACCTTACATTCTTATCTCCTCTTCTCCCTGCCTGTTTAACTTCCATGGTCCCGTTGGTGCAGAGCTAGTCAGCCAACGTATTATTGCTTGAGTTCTCACGAGATACTTGCCTATTAGATAGCCTATTTTGGAAGGGTTGACTTAGAATAGGATTGACTTATGTTTGTTGCACTTGTATATGCATTTCCCTGTGTGTTATTATTATTATTCCTGTTTTCTGCTGGTCTAGGTAATGCTAGACTGGGGTAAAGCTTTTCTGTGTTACGAGTTGTTGTTTGATGCAGTGGTTAAGCGATAAACCTGCATACTCGTTTCGGTTCAGTGAAGCCTAGGTTGTCTTCGCAGCTGACTGTGTTGAGTTAATAATTTACAGTGCGTGAGGGCAAGAGCCTAACCACCCTGTATTTTATTAACAGTTTGTTTTTACTTTGTCAAGGAGCCGGGAGAAAACCAGATACAAGGGATCTGGATTTCTCAAAGTGCGCTTGTTAGTTTTAACGTAATACTTTAAACAGATGTGAGGACTTCGCTACGCTACGAGCCGTTTTTGCTCAGTCACTGCTACCTTTTGCCCACAGTACCCCAGCTAGACTTTACTCGATTAGTAGATACAGAATAGTATTGAAGCTTTCCTTATGTATGATATTGTTTATGCACTATTGATTTCATGTGTTGCAAGCTTGGCTACTTTAGTGATTAGTGGCCCACGAGCACAATCCGAGTAGGCTATTGCCGTTGCATTTGCGGAGTACTTCTTTTTAATGTTTGCCATTTACTATTGCATATTCTTTTAATTATTCTTATGCCAATTTAAACCTTTAATAGTATTTAACCTGACAAGCGCTAAATAGACCTAGGGGCTAGGGTAGTTATTTGTGCATTTCTAGCCTTGGATTCTGACAGAATTCGTTATATTTACAATATAGAGCATTATTTGTTTTCGGTATGCTTTTATTTTACATATATGATGTATATATGAACCTTCAAGAGTGCTAAAATAAGTGGGAAAAGCATTTGGGTGGTGAAAAACGAAGATATTGGCCACCCGGTCATAATCTCAGGCGAGAGAGAGCCACAGGCAACCCTCCTCTCTCGCTGTCTGTGAGGTAACTGAGACGAGCGGGGCGGTGTGGGCCGGTGTCTGGGTGTTACATAACGATCTTTTCTGCAACCCACTTGTGCTACATTATCGCGGGAGAGAAAAATAACCGATAAATGATGATAATAAGAGGGAAAATAGGTGATAATTGAGGAGGGGAGGGAGGGGGGAATAAGGTGGGGAAGGAGGGGAGGGGGGTGGGTGAGATTTACATGGATGAGTACTGGAGGGGAATTATCTCACCTAGAGACAAATTCCTTTGTTTTGATAGGCCCTTTTTTTTTTTGGAAAGCTTTTTTTATGGTCTTGCTTCCGTGAGGCCTATCGCGTTCCCTATAGGAAGCCTTCCGTGAGGCCTATCGCGCTTGCCGGGTTAATTGCCAGTGTTTTTGCTTATTGAATTACTGTTCAAAATCCGATACGTACTTCTTACGAGCATCCGAGAAGCATCTAACTTTTTTCAGAAGATTCCTTGCTCGATGCTTAAGGACTATTAATTAACGTAACGTAATAGTGCCGATCCGAAGTAGAGGGTGGAGGACTTCTTAAGTTCATAGTCAAGGGTGGATTACTTCGGCTTCGGCCAACACTATTCTTTGGTGTTGTTGTTTCTTACTTCATTGTTTGATTGTTGACCAGACTAGATAATTCCTGTCTCTTTATTAGTCTGTTGTTGAACACTAGTACCGAGTTCTTGTATACCCCGTTATAGCAGATTGAACTCTGGAGGGTATTGGTGTTTTTTGTTCGGCTGGCAGTACTCAGGGGTTGGGATCGTGTGTTTCCGTTGTGGCAGCGAGCCGTATTCGAGTCCTGATTGAGAGCCCTTGTGTACCCGAGTGCCAGTTCGTAACAAGTAGAAGTGCTGCACTTACATAATGACAATGACAATATATAATTAACTTTGTGACCACGACTTCTTTGCCAACGTTTACTCATTTATAATTTAACCTTCAACTTCGACCTGTACAATCTCGACTAATAGGATTATACATGTTCATAAAACGATTGCATAAGAAAGTACAATACTTTTGACAGACAGACAGATATTTACAGTATACTTTATTTGTATGTATTTACGTATTTATTGTAGTTTGTATGTATATATTATTGCTAAGACTTCTTTACAAAGTATGGAGTACAGCCCTCATTCATGATTTACAAATATATTAATATATATAATTAACTTGGCTTTCGTAACTCATGGCATGTGTATTGTGTAGGTGAAATCTATAATATATTATATGAGCAAGGAGCATGTAAACAAACATATTATACATACAGTATACTTCAAACATTTAGTCAAATTTAGTATAGTCTTTTTGTTAGCAATCTGCAATAGTTCAGCTAATATTTTCATATTTGCGAATGCTCTAAAGAATCTTTATACATATTTACTGCATTTGTCTTCCATATATTGATTTTTACACCCAAGAACAATATGATATTCATCCCCAATTGTATTGTAATTACATTAATATTATACATACAATATTTTCTAATACTTTTCTGGTATCTTCCAGTTACTATGGAAAATTAAGTAGTATTTGTCCTCAACTTACATAATACTGTTATAGTATGTTTAGCAAATTGTGTTATATAATTTTCCAACTAAAACTTACTATTATTGAATAAGTAAGTGTGCTTTTTCTATGTGTATGAAGGAGACAATGGGCAAATATGTCTGTAACAAGCGTCTCCCCCAAAGGTTGAAAGAGAGACAGAGCTTTTCCAACAAGATTTCTTCCGCGTTTTGTCCCTCCCTCTTTCCAATGACAAAGCTGAATTATTTGCCCAAACTTTCACTAAAATCTCCACCTTGGATAATTCCGGTGCTATTCCTCCCTCTCCATCCCCTCCCACTTACTCATGCCTAATATCGTAATCTCTTCTAAAAATCTTCTTTCTACCTTCTCTGAGCTTAATACTAAGAAGGCGTAAGGTCCGGATAGTGTTCCTCCTGTTGTACGACATAACTGTGCTTCCGTGCTGACTAGGCAAACTCTTTTGTCTCTCTCTCTCCTCTTATATAACGTCTTTCCTTCTTGCTGGAAGTTTGCTCTCATGCAAAGAAGAGTGACCACTCTCAACCCTCTAATTTCTTGCATCTCTAATATTTTATAAACTATTCCTAATTAAATATTTCTTAAGCATATCTCTTCTCATAATCTACTCTCAGATCGCCTGTATGGCTTCCTTAGGGGTCGCTCTACTGGTGATTTTCTTTCATATCTTACTAACTCTTGGTCATCCTCCTTTCGGGACTTCGGTGAGATTTTGTCTATTGCCCTAGACATATCGAAGGCTTCTGATATAGTCTGGCACAAATCTCTATTTTCTAAACTACCCTCCTTAGGTTTCTATCCCACTATCTGTGCCTTTATCTCTAATTTTATTTCTAGCCGTTCCAAAGCTCCGGTTGTGGACAGCCATCATTCACTTCCTCAGCCTACCAACTCTGGTGCTCCTCAGGGTTCTGTCCTATCTCCAATTATTTTTCTAATATTAATTAATGATCTTCTCAACTGTACCTCTATGTACATGTTTATGAATCTACCTTATACTATTCAAATGGTTATTCAGAACTTCCCAGCAAGCAATCCCACAAAACGTCATGTGATGATACCATAGAACACTTATCTTCTGACCTATCTACAATTTCCATTTGGGGCTGAGTAAATCTTGTTGTTTTCAATGCTTCCAAAACCCAATTTCTCCATTTATCTAACTGTTAAGAACTCCCACAGGTCTATTCCCCTATACTTCAACAATACACAAATCAACCCTTCATCTTCTCCCAGTATTCATAGTGTTGTTTTTTCTTCTGATATCACTTGGAAAGACCATATTACCTCCCTTGCTAAAACAGCTTCCCAGAAGCTGGGTGTGCTCAACTGTCTCTGGTGGTTCTTTACCCCTGCACAGTTTCTTGCTTTGTACAGGGGCAAAGTGTGTCCATGTATTGAGTATTGTTCACGTGTGAAAGAAAAGCCTATTGTATCATTAACTCACGTCCACATACCGACTCTTTGCAATCTCTCTCTCTTCGCCACATTGTTGCATCTCTCGCGCGATTCTACCACTATTACAATAATCAGTGTTCCTTAGAGCTCTCTCAGTGCATACCACCTTCTCTACGTAGAGCATGCAGCACCCGTCTTGCAACACAATCCCACCCCTACTATGTGCAATTCTCCAACCAAAGAGTTAAACGATATTCCCAATCTTTCTTCTATTTAACAACTGAGCTCTGGAAGTCTCCCTGATTTCATCTTCCCCTCATCCTATGACTTAAATTGCTTCAAACTCCGTGTGTTCACACATTTTGGGTCGACCATTCCTTGATTTTGTCCCTGTCATGCTTTCAACTCTGGGAAGGCGCTCGTCACAGGCAGTTTTGCCTTTTGTCTCCCTCATCCACATAGAAAAACAAAAACATAACAAACACATATACTGTAAGGTTATTTAGTTTATTGAACCATTGTGATCTCTACTGATCTTGTAGATGCATTTGTATTTATGCCTTAAACCATAATGAATTAGGTCAATACCTGACATACCCCAATAAATTATCAATTATGTGTTTGGTGTAAGGCAGGGTGATGTAAATTTTGATCAAGTTTATGGAGGCACTGATACTTTATGTGGCTCACTTTACTACCCTTGCCACTAATAAGTCTATCCCCCCAACTAATCAGCCTTCATTTATAATGGGCAATGATAAGAAATCTGGCTAACTCGCCATACAGTACATCGCCACATATACCTTTATATACATGAAGTATGTGTACATGAACATTTTTATGGAGACTTTCTAAGCATTTACTTAATGCATAACCTAATATTTCACAACAATATCAACGATTGACATCTTCATAGAGCCAAACAAGTCTAGTTGTAAATCAATTGGTCAACTTTTGACATTGGTCTATCAGACTAAGCAAGCCTAGTTGACTAGACTTGTCAGATTAGGAGACATTGAACAAAGGTCGATCTACACCTTTGACCTAAAGATAACCTTTCGAATATTTATATGAAACAGTTATTTGAATATATGTGTCATGGATATCTGTCTCTTTGATTTTGGAGGTATTTGGATAAGTATTATAGACCATAATATATTGAATTTAACAAATGACCTTGACCTTTCAGTAATAGTAATATTGTTTGTGTTCATTCCTTTGCATAAGTATTTTGGGATATATTTTTTGAGTTTGGTGATGATTTATGAGCCGCTTTACAAGGATTTTTGTTTTTGTTTTAAAAAAAAATATTATTGTGTATAAACTCCAACTAACACTGCGTGTTTAGTTAACATATAATAATTTTTCGAAGTCACTTAATATTGATCTTTGAATATAAATATCAAGGGGGTTGTACTCGTTTTTTATGGACCCCCTTCTCCCTCATGTTTAGCATTTCAGTTTTGAGGTTTTAAGATTTTTGTGCTGTTAGTTAGTCGATTTTAAGACCTTTCGCCCCATTTCTTTGTCAATATTAAGACCTTTCGTGCTGTTTAGGTGTCGCTTTTTTCTTGGCGAGCGAAAGCGAGCCTGTGATTATTTAAGGAATAGGCTTTCGGCCGGGAAATTTTTCTACCGAAAAATGTACAATTATATCTTGAAACGGGGTATAGGGTGTGTGTTTTTAAGCTTGATGAGGTCTAGCAGGAAACTCAACATTAAATATATACATGAATATGTAGCCTTAAAAAAAAAAGCACTAGCCCCTTAAGATGGATTATATTCATGAGGAATGAGCACATCGCCTAGCTATGTTTTCGTGCTCTATTTGGTGAACCTTTATCAGTCAATATAAGAGAAGATATATCATAAGTTGACTTATAAAATTACTTTTAGTTTGACCTATACATAATTGATGTGCTAATTGGCTATACACACTTTTATGTAAAACAAACCATTCTATCCATTTCTCCTTTCTCAGAAATCTCCATCTTAGGAAATTTCAACGTTCACCACCGCCAATGGCTCTCCTCTCACACTACTGATCCACCTGGTGAACAAGCCTACGTCTTTTCTATCCTAAATGACCTAGAGCAGTTAGTTCAGCAACCCACCGTATCCCAGATCGCATCGGAGATCGGCCCAACATTCTTGACTTGTTTCTAACTTCTAACCCTTCTTCTTATACTGTCGATCTTTTCTCTCCTTTGGGCTCCTCCGACCATAAACTTATGTCTGTCACCTGTCCTATCTCTCCAGTACGGCCACCCGATCCTCCTAGCCGCCGGCGCTTGTGGCACTTTGGCGCTGCTGACTGGGAGGCTCTCCGGCAGTACTTCTTTGATTTCCCATGGAATTATTTCTGCTTCCGTGGCCGAGCACCCTCGGAGAGTGCTGAACGCATTACCGAGGTAATCCTATCGGGCATGGAAGCATATATTCCATTCTCTTTCTCTCAGACTAATGCTAAAAAATCTTGGTTTACTCACGCCTGTTCTACTGCTGTCCGCAATAAGGAGGAAGCATTCAAATGGTACCGACGCCTTAAAACTCAAGACTCTCATTCTTCCTATGTTTCTGCCCGGAATCAAGCCAAATCTGTTCTTCGACTTGCCAAACACTCTTTCATCAATAATAAATGCACTGAACTATCCAACTCTAGCTCTTTCCAAGCTTTCTGGTATCTAGCCAAAAACCTCTCCAACAATTTCTCTTCCTCGTCTTTCCCTCCCCTTTCCCACTCTGATGGTACAAGCATCACTTCTTCCTCTGACAAAGCTAAACTCTCGCTCAAACTTTTGCTAGTAACTCCACCTTGGATGATTCCGGTGCTATTCCTCCCTCTCCACCCTCCTCTCTCTTACTTATGCCTAATATCCTAATCTCTTCTAAAGATGTACTTTCTACCCTCTCTGGGCTTAACACTAATAAGGCGTACGGTCCGGATGGTGTTCCTCCTGTTGTTCTCAAAAACTCTGCTTCCGTGCTGACTCCCTGCCTAGTGTTACGAACTGGCACTCGGGTACACAAGGGCTCTCAATCAGGACTCTAATACGGCTCGCTGCCACAACGGAAACACACGATCCCAACCCCTGAGTACTGCCAGCCGAACAAAAAACACCAATACCCTCCAGAGTTCAATCTGCTATAACGGGGTATATAAGAACTCGGTACTAGTGTTCAACAACAGACTAATAAAGAGACAGGAATTATCTAGTCTGGTCAACAATCAAACAATGAAGTAAGAAACAACAACACCAAAGAATAGTGTTGGCCGAAGCCGAAGTAATCCACCCTTGACTATGAACTTAAGAAGTCCTCCACCCTCTATTTCGGATCGGCACTATTACGTTACGTTAATTAATAGTCCTTATGCATCGAGCAAGGAATCTTCTGAAAAAAGTTAGATGCTTCTCGGATGCTCGTAAGAAGTACGTATCGGATTTTGAACAGTAATTCAATAAGCAAAAACACTGGCAATTAAATACTATTAAAGGTTTAAATTGGCATAAGAATAATTAAAAGAATATGCAATAGTAAAGGGCAAACATTAAAAAGAAGTACTCCGCAAATGCAACGGCAATAGCCTACTCGGATTGTGCTCGTGGGCCACTAATCACTAAAGTAGCCAAGCTTGCAACACATGAAATCAATAGTGCATAAACAATATCATACATAAGGAAAGCTTCAATACTATTCTGTATCTACTAATCGAGTAAAGTCTAGCTGGAGTACTGTGGGCAAAAGGTAGCAGTGACTGAGCAAAAACGGCTTGTAGCCTAGCGAAGTCCTCACGACTGTTTAAAGTATTACGTTAAAACTAACAAGTGCACTTTGAGAAATCCAGATCCCTTGTATCTGGTTTTCTCCCAGCTCCTTGACAAAGTAAAAACAAACTGTTGATAAAATACAGGGTGGTTAGGCTCTTGCCCTCACGCACTGTAAATTATTAACTCAACACAGTCAGCCGCGAAGACAACCTAGGCTTCACTGAACCGAAACGAGTATGCAGGTTTATAGCTTAACCACTGCATCAAACAACAACTCGTAACACAGAAAAGCCTTACCCCAGTCTAGCATTACCTAGACTAGCAGAAAACAGGAATAATAATAATAACACACAGGGAAATGCATATACAAGTGCAACAAACATAAATCAATCCTATTCTAAGTCAACCCTTCCAAAATAGGCTATCTAATAGGCAAGTATCTCGTGAGAACTCAAGCGATAATACGTTGGCTGACTAGCTCTGCACCAACGGGACCATGGAAGTTAAAAAAGGCAGGGAAAAGAGGAGATAAGAATGTAAGGTAGTAGAGAAAGTTCCCATCAGTCAGAAGAATATATATAGTTAGCAAGGGAAATGAGAAGTCACTCTGCCTAATGAGTTCTGATGAAAAAATGGCTAGACTTCCCTTTTATACCCGGCCCTCTAGTGAGCCCAACGTGAACTACTAAGGACCGCCCACTGACAACCATTACGTAATTTCTCTCTCTCCTCTGGGATACACAAAGGCTCCCCTTGCACTGAGGGAGGGAGGAATGCGAGTGAGTTAGGCCCACCTCCCGTCTGGCGCCCCCACTGACCCCCAACTGTGGCTGTTTCTCTTCCCATCATTACAAATAAGTTTTACACACAATACTTATAACTAATGATATAAAATAGAACTCGTTGACTCAGATGAAAACAAATACATATTTATAATACTTATAGTACAACGGCTCACATGAACTAAGTTAGGAAACTCTACATAGACTACAGCCAAAGTTCCTGCCCTGACAATCCTAGCGAGAGTGGGGCATGACTAGGCGTTCTGTACAGCATGCTCAGACGTGGACATGCGTCACACCTCCCCCAAGATTTTACTCGCTCAACCCTGAGCTAAATTCTGACAAACACAGAACCCCATCAAGCCCCCCACACCCAGCGACCGCATGGCACTAAAACAAAGCTGAGTTTATCACCAAAAAACACATCTTATTATAACAAAAATAATTCACATTTTATAACTCCTCCCAACAATAGCAAAAAGACACAATATCATGCTCCCAGAGCGAGCTTACAGCAGCTCAGCCGTTTGATAGTTCGTGGACTACTCAAACTCTATAGGCTATGACAAACTTATACGATTACCTATATCAAAAGAAAGAGTTTTTATATGATTTTTATATTTTAATATGTTTTTCCCGACTGCACTATAAGGGCAGCCTATTTTCCTCCACTCAAACCCACACACCTGTGATAGCCTACGACTGATCATCCACCCTTGATAAACAATCCACGATCACATTACAAGTCACATCCAGCAATATGACGGATGTCCAGGTTATACTCCTGCAACATCAAAGACCACCTGGTCAGTCTCATATTGCGATTGTGAAATTGATTTAGGAATCTCAAAGGGTGATGATCAGTGTAGATAACCACGACTGGGCCATAGGCTGGAACATACACCTCGAAGTGCCTGAGCGACAGCACAATCGCCAGTAATTCCTTTTCTATTGTAGAATAGTTCTTTTGTGCAGCATTGAACTTCTTAGAAAAGAAACTTACTGGGTGTTCGTGTGCTTCATTGTCTGTCTGTAGCAAGACGGCACCAGCCCCTACACCACTAGCATCTGTTGCCAGCTGAAAAGGCCTGTTAAAGTCTGGGGCCCTGAGTATCGGGTGAGTACATAGCAAATGTTTCACCAAAGTGAAAGCCTTTTCACACTCAGGTGCCCACAAAAACTTTTTGTCTTTAGATAACAAATCTGTGAGAGGTGCCAACACCGTTGAGTAACCTTTTATGAAGCGTCTGTAGTAGCCTATCATACCCAAGAATCTCATAATCTGCTTCTTGGTTGTTGGGTGCGGAAATTTATTGATAGCCTGTACCTTGTTCTGAGGAGGGCACACCTGTCCCCTTCCCACTACAAACCCAAGGTACTGCACAGTGGCTTTTACGAAGTCACACTTTGCCAAATTTACTACCAGACCTGCTTCACTAAGTTTCCGGAACAAGGTCTCAAGGTGCTCACAATGGCTCTCAAAGTCGTCATCATAAATGATTACATAGTCCAAATATACGGTGCAATTTGGAATGTCCTTTACAATTTCATTCATCAGGTTCTGAAACGTTGCTGGTGCATTCTTAAGTCCGTAAGGCATAACATTGCACCGGTAGGTACTCCCATCCACAACAAAACCACATACCTCTTTAGCACGCTCGGACAAAGGTACTTGCCAGTAACCTTTTACTAAATCTACTTTAGACAAAAAACGAGCATTACCAATTTTGTCAACACTATCATCAACCCGAGGAAGAGGATATGGGTTAGTTGGAGTCAAACCGTTTAACCTACGGAAATCAATACAAAAACGTACCTTGCCATCTGGCTTAGGCTGCAGTGTTACGGGGGAAGTCCACTTAACTGTGCCTTTCTCTATCAACCCTCTACCGAGCATATACTCCAACTCATCCCTCAGAGCTGGTAGTTTTATGGGGGGCACACGGTACGGGATTGACTTAAAGGGTATATGGTCCCCCACGTCAACATCATGCATAGCCTGAGTAGTGAGGCCTGGGTGTTCAGCAAATACAGTGGGGTATGAACCGAACAACTGACGGATAGCATCAAACTGCGGCTCAGGCAAATGAGCTATAGCCTCGTCAGCCCTAAGGCTCGAGTTCCCCGCCCACTGATCCGCTGAAACATGTTGATCCCAGCTATCCTCCTCTGAAGCTTGACTGTCCCCCTCTCCTTCTCCACCACGGCCGCAACAAGCCAACACAGGGACAGCGAGAGGCTCAGAGGGGTGCCTCACATACTCTTTAATAAGGTTCATGTGACATAACTGGTTCTTTTTCCTCCTGTCTGGAGTGGCAACAAGGTAATCTAAGTCTGACATTTTTTCTACAATTTTATAAGGTCCAGTGTACTTCGCAGAGAGGGGGTTACCAACCAAAGGCAACAAAATTAATACCTCTTGTCCTACAGTGAACTTCCGGAGCCTCACTTTGCGATCATACCTGTCCTTCATCAAAGCTTGTGATTCTGTCAAATTTCTACCTGCCATCTCCAGACTCTTAAGCATGCGCTCACGGCTTTCAAGCACATACTTTAATAATGGACAAGGCTGCACAGTCCCCTCCCAAATTTCTTTCAGCATGTTAAGGGGGCCCCTGACACGGTGTCCAAAAATCAGCTCGTTTGGACTAAATCCCAGGCTCTCACCAGGTACCTCCCGAGCAGCAAACAGCACATAAGGCAATCCAAGATCCCAATCCATACCGTTGTCAGCACAATAACACCTGAGCATGCTTTTAAGTGTAGCATGCCACCGCTCAAGCACCCCTTGACTCTCAGGGTGATACGCTGACGATACTACTGCTCGTATCCCATGCTGTTGCATTGTTTGCTTGAACATGTTGGAGGTGAAATTAGATCCCTGATCAGGCTGAATCTCCTCCGGGTACCCGTACCTTGAGAAGTACCACAACAAGTTACTGACTACCGTCTTAGCCATTCCATTTTTCATAGGGTATGCATCGGGGTATCTAGTGGCAACATCCATTATGGTTAACAAAAATTTATTTCCAGCCTTAGTGGGAGGGAGTGGACCAACCATGTCAACAATAATTTTACTAAAGGATGGCGCAATCACAGGAATAGGGTGTAACGGAGCCTTAGGAATAACTTGGTTCGGTTTCCCGACACGTTGACAAATATCACATGAGTTTATCCATGACTGCACATGAGACTTCATCCCCGGCCACCAAAACAATTTCCCCAAAGCCGCCACCGTTTTCTTGGCACCCAAATGTCCTGATAATGGAGAATCATGAGCCAACCTAAGCAAACTTTCATTGCAGCCCTCTGGCACGACCAGCTGGTCAACTGTACCTGATCCGCCCTCCCAGTTCCTTTTAGGATCTTGATATCGGTGGTATAAAATTCCATTAACGAAAAAAAAATCCCCTGCCTTTGCATCCCTATCTTCTTCTAACTCCACAGCCCCATTGGTACACTGCAAAACCTCTGGATCCTCTAATTGCAACTTTCGAATGTCTGTGGGAGCCAACATGTCTAACTGCTTGGTCAACAACTCATGCCCTCCCCCAACATCCAACTTAGACATCCGGTTTTCTCGCTGCAGGTAACGGTGCTGTCTCTGAGTCTCTGCCTCCTCCACTACTTTATCAACTGTGTTAGGCACTGGAGTTACAACAGACTCGGTCAAAGGTCCTGCTATTGGGTCTTTTGGGAGAGCCACTGGTTCTAAACTCTTCAAACTTTTCCCAGCCTTCCGCTTCTCCTTAATTCCCTTCCTCCGCTGTTCTGTGGCCTGGGAAATAGGCTGTGATACCTTAAATGCTTGGGAACGAGTTACCACACACGCCATCTGTTGGCATTGACAACTCACTACCCACTCTTGTTCCTCCCTACTCACGTCGGCCGGCCTCTCGGTAACGACCAAGGGTGGAACTTCTAAAGTAGGCACCGTAAAGTCGTTGCCGAGAAGAAGGTCGACGCCCTCCACTGGCAATTTCTCAACGATCCCAACATCTAAGTCCTTAATCACACCATCAACTTCCAGCTCCACACGAACCAACGGGTATGACCTGGTCGCATTAATACCCTGAACAACAACCACCCGTGCCGCATTAATTGGTCGCCCCGTGAAATTCTTCAAAAGTGTCTGTGAAGCTCCAGTATCACGCAAAACTTCCACCTTATGCTGGCAACCCGCCCAACTTACCCTACCGGTCCCTCTATGGGCGCAAAAGACATCACGGACAGGGGACGAGCCTTCCTGAGTCTTATACATAGCCTGTGACCCTGCCACTGGCAAACTACCCTGGGTAAATCCAGACGACATTTCAGCCACACCTATGCTGCGCACCAAAGACACGGCTGCAGTTGGCGGCTTACTAGGACAAGATTTTGCATAATGCCCCTTCTTTCTACAATGAAAACATTCCACTTCCCCTATCGGTTTCTTCCGATAAGGGGCGGAGTTCTGACCCTTCTGTAATGGGACGGCTGTAGTCTTTGGTTCAGTCCTGGTATCTTGGCTTTTAAACTGAGGTTTATATCTATAGTGATTGTCCTGAGCTCGAGGGTTTGGAGTATCGCGCCCCTGGGAACTGCATCAACACGCTTTACAGATTCACATCCCCTGATTAGCGACAACCTGAGGTCAGCCATCTCAGCTGCCTCTTGAAGAGTTCTTGGGTTCTTTTCTTTAATAGTTAAAGTCATTTCTGCACCAGTACACTTATAAAACTGCTCGAGCAGAAACAGCTCAGTCAACTGTTCTGCCGTCTCAGCTTTCTCAGAATGTGTCCAGTTTTTAAGTGCATCTTTTAAGTCCCGGGCATGTTCAAGAAAGGTCGCCTCCCTAGTCTTTGTAACACCCCGAAACTTCAATCGATATGTTTCCGGTTGCAACTCGTATGCCCGTAGGACAGCTCTCTTCAATTCTGGGTAGTCAATGCAAGACTCTAAAGGCAGTGCATCATAAGCCTTCAGACCCTTACCCGTAAGTCTTGAGGAGACTAGAGCTGCCCACTTCTCTTCAGGCCAATTATGCTCCCTACACTTCTTCTCAAAACGATTAAAAAATTCTGTGACTTCAGTTTCACTAAATACCGGCACCAATTTGACTAAGTGGGCCAAGGACTGTTCTCTTACTTGGCCCTCACGGCCCATCCGAGTCCCTGTCGACTCTGCACGAGTCTTATCTAAATCTAATTTAGCACAATATTTCTCCGAGTCGTACCTAAGCTCAGCCTCATGCCTCCTAACCTCAATCTAATGCCTCCTGGTCTCATCCTCCTGCCTCCTGGTCTCATCCTCCTGCTTCCTAGTCTCATTCTCCTGCTTCCTAGCCTCAATCTTAGCAAGCTCAAGTCTAAATACCATATCTGGAGACAGGCAGGAAGAGGCAGCTGCCACTACTGAAGGAGGGGGGGGGCAAAAACTGGGGAACCACCACGTGCACCACCCGAGGGCACTCCAATCTGCCAATTCTCATCCCTCTGTGGGAGAGTGCTAACCTTCGGTAACTGAGTGGACGGCACTGTGGGAGTCGAGTGAGAGGGGATCTGGGGAGGAACCCCCCCAAACGCCCTCTCCTCCGAAACCCCATGTCGCCCACGCAACACCCAGGAAATCAGCTCCCCCTTGGACATCCCTGCTACATTGGAAATGCCCAAAACCTTGGCTATCAGGTGCAAGCCACAAACATCCACCCCAGTCAGCCTCTCCTCCGTCACGTGGTACCGCTTATTCACAAAAACTCTAGCATCCTCCTTACTGGTTACTAACGGCACACCTTCAAATGACATCTCTCGCTCATCGTCAGTGCTAATGCACGACATACTGAAGTCCACAAAAAAATTCTCGAGACAAAAGTGTTAAACATCCTATGCAAGCACTAATTACTAAATTAACTGGAGTCTCTTAAATGCTTTACTAATTACCATACAAAAAAAAATATTCTTCAATATGCACGCTAAAATACAAACAAACAAATGTTGTACAACTCTGCAAAAATGTATACTGTTCACAAAATCCTAAGCAAGGTCGCCATTTGTTACGAACTGGCACTCGGGTACACAAGGGCTCTCAATCAGGACTCTAATACGGCTCGCTGCCACAACGGAAACACACGATCCCAACCCCCCTGAGTACTGCCAGCCGAACAAAAAACACCAATACCCTCCAGAGTTCAATCTGCTATAATGGGGTATACAAGAACTCGGTACTAGTGTTCAACAACAGACTAATAAAGAGACAGGAATTATCTAGTCTGGTCAACAATCAAACAATGAAGTAAGAAACAACAACACCAAAGAATAGTGTTGGCCGAAGCCGAAGTAATCCACCCTTGACTATGAACTTAAGAAGTCCTCCACCCTCTACTTCGGATCGGCACTATTACGTTACGTTAATTAATAGTCCTTAAGTATCGAGCAAGGAATCTTCTGAAAAAAGTTAGATGCTTCTCGGATGCTCGTAAGAAGTACGTATCGGATTTTGAACAGTAATTCAATAAGCAAAAACACTGGCAATTAAATACTATTAAAGGTTTAAATTGGCATAAGAATAATTAAAAGAATATGCAATAGTAAAGGGCAAACATTAAAAAGAAGTACTCCGCAAATGCAACGGCAATAGCCTACTCGGATTGTGCTCGTGGGCCACTAATCACTAAAGTAGCCAAGCTTGCAACACATGAAATCAATAGTGCATAAACAATATCATACATAAGGAAAGCTTCAATACTATTCTGTATCTACTAATCGAGTAAAGTCTAGCTGGGGTACTGTGGGCAAAAGGTAGCAGTGACCGAGCAAAAACGGCTTGTAGCCTAGCGAAGTCCTCACGACTGTTTAAAGTATTACGTTAAAACTAACAAGTGCACTTTGAGAAATCCAGATCCCTTGTATCTGGTTTTCTCCCGGCTCCTTGACAAAGTAAAAACAAACCGTTGATAAAATACAGGGTGGTTAGGCTCTTGCCCTCACGCACTGTAAATTATTAACTCAACACAGTCAACCGCGAAGACAACCTAGGCTTCACTGAACCGAAACGAGTATGCAGGTTTATAGCTTAACCACTGCATCAAACAACAACCTGTAACACAGAAAAGCCTTACCCCAGTCTAGCATTACCTAGACTAGCAGAAAACAGGAATAATAATAATAACACACAGGGAAATGCATATACAAGTGCAACAAACATAAATCAATCCTATTCTAAGTCAACCCTTCCAAAATAGGCTATCTAATAGGCAAGTATCTCGTGAGAACTCAAGCGATAATACGTTGGCTGACTAGCTCTGCACCAACGGACCATGGAAGTTAAAAAAGGCAGGGAAAAGAGGAGATAAGAATGTAAGGTAGTAGAGAAAGTTCCCATCAGTCAGAAGAATATATATAGTTAGCAAGGGAAATGAGAAGTCGCTCTGCCTAATGAGTTCTGATGAAAAAATGGCTAGACTTCCCTTTTATACCCGGCCCTCTAGTGAGCCCAACGTGAACTACTAAGGACCGCCCACTGACAACCATTACGTAATTTCTCTCTCTCCTCTGGGATACACAAAGGCTCCCCTAGCACTGAGGGAGGGAGGAATGCGAGTGAGTTAGGCCCACCTCCCGCCTGGCGCACCCACTGACCCCCAACTGTGGCTGTTTCTCTTCCCATCATTACAAATAAGTTTTACACACAATACTTATAACTAATGATATAAAATAGAACTCGTTGACTCAGATGAAAACAAAATACATATTCATAATACTTATAGTACAACGGCTCACATGAACTAAGTTAGGAAACTCTACATAGACTACAGCCAAAGTTCCTGCCCTGACGATCCTAGCGAGAGTGGGGCATGACTAGGCGTTCTGTACAGCATGCTCACACGTGGACATGCGTCACACTAGGCAAACTCTTTCGTCTCTGTCTATCCTCTAACGTCTTACCTTCATGCTGGAAGTTTGCTCACATTCAACCTGTCCCAAAGAAGGGTGACCGCTCTCAACCCTCCAACTATCGTCCAATTGCTCTCATCTCTTGTTTTTCTAAAGTTTTTGAAACTATTCTTGCTTCCAAATTTCTTAAGCATTTCTCTTCTTATAATCTGCTCTCAGATCGCCAGTATGGCTTCCTTAAGGGTCGCTCTACTGGTGATCTTCTTTCATATCATACTAACTCTTGGTCATCCTCCTTTCGGGACTTCGGTGAGACTTTTTCTATTGCACTAGACATATCGAAAGCTTTCGATAGAGTCTGGCACAAATCTTTAATTTCTAAACTACCCTCCTTCGGTTTCTATCCCACAATCTGTGCCTTTCTCTCTAATTTCCTTTCCGGCCGTTCCATAGCCGCGGTTGTGGACGGCCATTGTTCACTTCCTCACCCTATAAACTCCGGTGATCCTCAGGGCTCTGTCCTATCTCCTATTCTCTTTCTAATTTTTATAAATGATCTCCTTAACTGTACCTTAATTCCCATCCATTCATACGCAGACGACTCAACCTTACACTACTCCATTAGTTTTTCAGAATGCCCCACCCAGCAATCCCTTAACGACAAACGTAATGAAGCCATAGAACTCTTAAATTATGATCTAAATACTATCTCCAATTGGGGCAGAGAAAACCTTGTTACCTTTAATGCTTCCAAAACCCAATTTCTCCATCTATCTACCCGTCAGGATCTCCCAGCGGACTATCCCTTATTCTTCAACAATACAAAAATCAACCCTTCATCTTCTCTCAATATTCTTGGTGTCACTTTTTCTTCTGCTCTCATTTGGAAGGACCATATTACCAGTCTTGCTAAGGCAGCCTCCCAGAAGCTGGGTGTGCTCAACCGCCTTAGGGGGTTCTTTTCCCCAGCACAGCTTCTTGCTCTTTACAGGGGCATAGTGCATCCTTGTATTGAGTATTGTTCACATGTGTGGGGAGGTTCCACTCACACCGTTCTCCTAGACAAACTAGAAAGGAAGGCATTTTGTATTATTAACTCCCGTCCACTCACCAACTTTCTGCAATCTCTCTCTCTCCGCCGCAATGTTGCATCTCTCTCGCTATTCTATCGCTACTATAATAATCAGTGTTCCTCAGAGCTTTCCCAGTGCATACCACCTCCTTTACGTAGGGCACGTGGTACCCGTCTTGCAACTCAATCCCACCCCTACTCTGTGCAACTCTCCAACCCAAGAGTGAAACGTTACTCTCAAACTTTCTTCTACTCAACAGCTGAGCTCTGGAACTCTCTTCCAGAGTCAGTCTTTCCCTCTTCCTATGACTTAAATTGCTTCAAACTCCGTGTGTCCAGGCATTTTGGCTCGATCGTCCCTTGATTTTGGCCCTGTCACTCTTTCAACTATGGGGGAGGCACTCGCTATAGGTAATTCTGCCTTTTGCCTCCCTCAATCACATAGAAAAAAAAAAAAAAAAAAATGAATTTGGTGAAATTATAATTATTAATTAATATCATAAATATTTGACCTTGATCCATTACCTTGACCTATAATTAAATTCTGAAATATTGTCAACCATAACGATTCCTTAAGCATTGTTGATATATTTGTTAAGTTTAAATATTAACTGTGCATCAATACTGGATGCATTCTGTTCAGCGTGATTATTATGTTTGACTTTAATTTTACCAGCAGAATTGAGTTGCTTTGTTTCGTGTCCTTTGCATAATCACATTGGGCATATCAGCAGAACTTGATACATATGACCTTTTGTTTGATATTTTCACTTTTTTTCTGAAAACTAGCTATTCTGATTTACGCACTAAACACAACTGTGTCTGCGAATTTAATGAAATTTGAACATATACCAAAGGTAATACATTGACCTTAATGCCTGACCTTAACCAATAACCTTGATCTTTCTGTATATCTAAAATTATTTCATACCTGGCGTTTGTGTAACCTGTTTTGTTATACCAGTTAAGTTTGCTGAGAATCTGTTAATTCACAACGGATATATTGCAGAGAATTTGATTTTGAACTTCAGCATTGATTTTTGGAATGCATAAGTATATATTTTTAAAGTTGGATAAACCAGTGTTTGCTTAAGCAACAATCAACAAAGTATATACGGTGATATATAAATAGAGTATGTACAGTATATCTAAACATTGAATCATAATTTTTGACCTTGACTTATGAGCTTGACCCTTGAGTAATTATGTGTTTAGACTGACCATCTAGCTATACCTTAAAATGTGGATACAAATAATCTAACTGACAAGCTGGAATTTCCGGACAGGCAGACAGTGGACAGGTTGGTTAGTGGTGCACAGTGCCGTATATGGACGGGGTCTGTGTGCACACTACCATGAAGCTTAAGCAGGGTTATTACATTATATTGAGTTATTGTTTTGTGTTCATTCCCACATTGAATTATCCACCTTTGCTTGCAATTATGAAAATCTCCATACATTCCCGTTGTATAATGTTCGGGATTGTATTACTACTCACACCATAATATAATTGAAACATTATCATTAATATTTTCGTGTCATAAATCGTTTGTTTACTTCATTATGGCAGCAACATATATTTTCTGATATGTACTGTATATGTAAACTAATGTTGTAACACTAGTTGTCGGTTATAGGTTATTGCTGACTTTTTAGAATGGGTAATTGTATTCAAATGATACGGTGTCTATGCGGGGTGGTGCCAACATGGGGTCCCAGTACCATGATGTGAGTGTGACCATAAAGGGGATGTCACAGTAAGTAGACTGTATGGTGTGGTGCCAACATGGGGTCCCAGTACCATGATGTGAGTGTGACCATAAAGGGGATGTCACAGTAAGTAGACTGTATGGTGTGGTGCCAACATGGGGTGCCAGTACCATGATGTGAGTGTGACCATAAAGGGGATGTCACAGTAAGTAGACTGTGTGGTGTGGTGCCAACATGGGGTGCCAGTACCATGATGTGAGTGTGGCAATAAAGGGGATGTCACAGTAAGTAGACTGTATGGTGTGGTGTCAACATGGGGTGCCAGTACCATGATGTGATTGTGACCATAAAGGGGATGTCACAGTAAGTAGACTGTATGGTGTGATGCCAACATGGGGTGCCACTACCATGATGTGAGTGTGACCATAACGGGGATGTCACAGTAAGTAGACTGTGTGGTGTGGTGCCAACATGGTGTGCCAGTACCATGATGTGAGTGTGACCATAAAAGGGATGTCACAGTAAGTAGACTGTGTGGTGTGGTGCCAACATGGGGTGCCAACACCATGATGTGAGTGGGACCATAAAGGGGATGTCACAGTAAGTAAACTGTGTGGGGTGGTGCCAACATGGGGTGTCAGTACCATGATGTGAGTGTGACCATAAAGGGGATGTCACAGTAAGTAAACTGTGTGGGGTGGTGCCAACATGGGGTGCCAGTACCATGATGTGAGTGTGACCATAAAGGGGATGTCACAGTAAGTAGACTGTATGGGGTGGTGCCAACATGGGGGTGCCACTACCATGATGTGAGTGTGACCATAAAGGGGATGTCACAGTAAGTAGACTGTGTGGGGTGGTGCCAACATGGGGTGTCAGTACCATGATCTGAGTGTGACCATAAAGGGGATGTCACAGTAAATAGACTGTATGGTGTGGTGCCAACATGGGGTGTCAGTACCATGATGTGAGAGTGACCATAAAGGGGATGTCACAGTAAGTAGACTGTGTGGTGTGGTGCCAACATGGGGTACCTGTACCTTGATGTGAGTGTGACCATAAAGGGGATGTCACAGTAAGTAGACTGTATGGTGTGGTGCCAACATGGGGTGCCAGTATCATGATGTGAGTGTGACCATAAAGGGGATGTCACAGTAAGTAGACTGTATGGTGTGGTGCCAACATGGGGTGCCAGTACCATGATGTGAGTGTGACCATAAAGGGGATGTCACAGTAAGTAGACTGTATGGTGTGGTGCCAACATGGGGTGCCACTACCATGATGTGAGTGTGACCATAAAGGGGATGTCACAGTAAGTAGACTGTGTGGCGTGGTGCCAACATGAGGTGTCAGTACCATGATGTGAGTGTGACCATAAAGGGGATGTCACAGTAAGTAGACTGTGTGGGGTGGTGCCAACATGGGGTGCCAGTACCATGATGTGAGTGTGACCATAAAGGGGATGTCACAGAAAGTAGACTGTATGGTGTGGTGCCAACATGGGGTGCCAGTACCATGATGTGAGTGTGACCATAAAGGGGATGTCACAGTAAGTAGACTGTGTGGTGTGGTGCCAACATGGTGTGCCAGTACCATGATGTGAGTGTGACCATAAAGGGGATGTCACAGTAAGTAGACTGTGTGGGGTGGTGCCAACATGGGGTGCCACTACCATGATGTGAGTGTGACCATAAAGGGGATGTCACAGTAAGTAGACTGTGTGGGGTGGTGCCAACATGGTGTGCCAGTACCATGATGTGAGTGTGACCATAAAGGGGATGTCACAGTAAGTAGACTGTGTGGGGTGGTGCCAACATGGGGTGCCAGTACCATGATGTGAGTGTGACCATAAAGGGGATGTCACAGTAAGTAGACTGTGTGGGGTGGTGCCAACATGTGGTGCCAGTACCATGATGTGAGTGTGACCATAAAGGGGATGTCACAGTAAGTAGACTGTATGGTGTGGTGCCAACATGTGGTGCCACTACCATGATGTGAGTGTGACCATAAAGGGGATGTCACAGTAAGTAGACTGTTTGGGGTGGTGCCAACATGGGGTGCCAGTACCATGATGTGAGTGTGACCATAAAGGGGATGTCACAGTAAGTATACTGTGTGGTGTGGTGCCAACATGGGATGCCAGTACCATGATGGGAGTGTGACCATAAAGGGGATGTCACAGTAAGTAGACTGTGTGGTGTGGTGCCAACATGGGGTGCCAGTACCATGATGTGAGTGTGACCATAAAGGGGATGTCACAGTAAGTAGACTGTATGGTGTGGTGCCAACATGGGGTGCCACTACCATGATGCGAGTGTGACCATAAAGGGAATGTCACAGTAAGTAGGCTGTATGGTGTGGTGCCAACATGGGGTGCCAGTACCATGATGTGAGTGTCACCATAAAGGGGATGTCACAGTAAGTAGACTGTGTGGGGTGGTGCCAACATGGGGTGTCAGTACCATGATGTGAGTGTGACCATAAAGGGGATGTCACAGTAAGTAGACTGTGTGGGGTGGTGCCAACATGGGGTGCCAGTACCATGATGTGAGTGTGACCATAAAGAGGATGTCACAGTAAGTAGACTGTATGGTGTGGTGCCAACATGGCGTGTCAGTACCATGATGTGAGTGTGACCATAAAGGGGATGTCACAGTAAGTAGACTGTATGAGGTGGTGCCAACATGGGGTGCCAGTACCATGATGTGAGTGTGACCATAAAGGGGATGTCACAGAAAGTAGATTGTATGGTGTGGTGCCAACATGGGGTGTCAGCACCATGATGTGAGTGTGACCATAAAGGGGATGTCACAGTAAGTAGACTGTGTGGGGTGGTGCCAACATGGGGTGCCAGTACCATGATGTGAGTGTGACCATAAAGGGGATGTCACAGTAAGTAGACTGTATGGTGTGGTGCCAACATGGGGTGCCAGTACCATGATGTGAGTGTGACCATAAAGGGGATGTCACAGTAAGTAGACTGTGTGGTGTGGTGCCAACATAGGGTGCCAGTACAATGATGTGAGTGTGACCATAAAGGGGATGTCACAGTAAGTAGACTGTGTGGTGTGGTGCCAACATGGGGTGCCAGTACCATGATGTGAGTGTGACCATCAAGGGGATGTCACAGTAAGTAGACTGTATGGTGTGGTGCCAACATGGGGTGCCACTACCATGATGTGAGTGTGACCATAAAGGGGATGTCACAGTAAGTAGGCTGTATGGTGTGGTGCCAACATGGGGTGCCAGTACCATGATGTGAGTGTCACCATAAAGGGGATGTCACAGTAAGTAGACTGTGTGGGGTGGTGCCAACATGGGGTGTCAGTACCATGATGTGAGTGTGACCATAAAGGGGATGTCACAGTAAGTAGACTGTGTGGGGTGGTGCCAACATGGGGTGCCAGTACCATGATGTGAGTGTGACCATAAAGGGGATGTCACAGTAAGTAGACTGTATGGTGTGGTGCCAACATGGGGTGCCAGTACCATGATGTGAGTGTGACCATAAAGGGTATGTCACAGTAAGTAGACTGTATGGGGTGGTGCCAACATGGGGTGCCACTACCATGATGTAAGTGTGACCATAAAGGGGATGTCACAGTAAGTAGACTGTATGAGGTGGTGCCAACATGGGGTGTCAGTACCATGATGTGAGTGTGACCATAAAGGGGATGTCACAGTAAGTAGACTGTATGGTGTGGTGCCAACATGGGGTGTCAGTACCATGATGTGAGTGTGACCATAAAGGGGATGTCACATTAAGTAGACTGTGTGGTGTGGTGCCAACATGGGGTGCCAGTACCTTGATGTGAGTGTGACCATAAAGGGGATGTCACAGTAAGTAGACTGTATGGGGTGGTGCCAACATGGGGTGTCAGTACCATGATGTGAGTGTGACCATAAAGGGGATGTCACAGTAAGTAGACTGTGTGGGGTGGTGCCAACATGGGGTGTCAGTACCATGATGTGAGTACAAAGGAGTACAAAGGAAATCAAGCAACAACAGGTCTAGTGACCCTTCTAGGCTGCTTGTCCTCCAAAACACTGAGGATCAAGTGTCCAAACAGTAGTTTAGAGTGGGTAAGGGAACATTGGAAAGGGAACTACTGCCCTAGAACTAATGTCCGTGGCAGGATTAGGAAGTTAGTAGGGGACAGATGGGTTAGTAACTGAGGGGGGTATACAATAAAGTTATTCATTTACAAACGCAGTCAGTCGCGGGTTTGATGCGAGATATTTGTCTAAGCGGAGTTTAAATGAATCAACGGTGCTGCAGTCTATAACGTCTCGGGGAAGCCCATTCCACAAGTTGACAACTCGATTGAAGAAGAAATTCTTAGATTCGTGTGAGTTAAAAGATTTACCAATAATTTTGCAACCGTTTCCCCGCGTGTAATTAGATTGGTCGATAGTGAAGTACTTACTACAGTTCATATTGTCGATGCCTTTGATGATTTTGAACACTTGAATTAAGTCGCCTCTTAATCTGCGCTGGGTTAAAGGAAATAGATTTAATTCTCTAAGACGCTCTTCGTATGGTTTGTTCTTTAGGCTAGGTATCATTTTGGTAACTCTACGTTGAACTCGTTCTAGCTTGTTTATATCTTTTTGGTAATAAGGGCACCAGGATTGAACGCAGTATTCCAGAAGAGGGCGGACTAAGGAATTGTAAAGGGTTAGGATAACATCTTTGGATTTATGCTCAAATGACCTGCCTATAAAGCCAATTATTTTGTTTGCCTTCTTAACAACTTCTGAACATTGTTGACTCGGTTTTAGGTTACTCGATATTGTTACTCCCAGATCGGTTTCTTTGTTTACATTCTTAAGCTGAGTGCCATTCATCGAATAGTTTGCTTTCTCATTTAGGTATCCGATATGTAGTACTTTACATTTATCCGCATTGAAACTCATTTGCCAAATTTGGGCCCAACATGACAATTTATCTAGATTGTGTTGCATATCGTCAACTTGTTCTTTTGAGAGTACGCTATTTGCAATTTTTGTATCGTCAGCAAATTTCGAGACTGTACAGGTGAGACCCTCATCTATGTCGTTGATGTAAATTAGAAAGAGAATTGGTCCTAGTACCGATCCCTGGGGTACCCCACTACTTACATTGGTCCATTTAGATGCCTTACCGTTTATGACTACTCTTTGCTTTCTGTCGCTGAGCCAATTTTCTATCCATTTCAACACAACGTCTTGTATTCCATGCGCTTTTAGTTTTAGCAGTAATCGTTTGTGGGGAACTTTGTCAAAGGCCTTTGGAAAATCAAGGTATATAATATCTACAGCTTTACTCTCATCGTAGAGGTTGAAGATATCGTGGAAGAAGTCTAAGAGGTTTGTTAAACAGGAACGTTTTTTACGAAAGCCGTGTTGAGTATCTTTAAGTAAGTTATTTGCCTCTAAGTGATTTACGAGTCTGTCTCTTATGACCGTTTCTAGCATTTTACATACAATTGAGGTTAAGCTAATTGGACGATAGTTACAGGGTAGGGATTTGCTGCCTTTTTTGAATATCGGTGTTACGTTGGCTAGCTTCCACTGATCAGGCATAGTCCCAGACTGCAAGGATTCATTGAATAGCAATGTCAGTGGTTTGGAGAGCTCATCCTTAGCTTCCTTTAGAACTCTAGGTGAGATTGTATCAGGTCCAGGCGTTTTATTTACCTTGAGTTTATCTAAACAATTCAATACTTCTCTCTCTGTAACGGTGATATTGCTTAGAACATCTGAATTATCAATCTGAATCGGCGATGGTGTAGGGATATCACTGAGGTCTTCGGTTGTAAAAACTGATGCAAAGAAGGTATTGAGGGCATTACTCATTTGTACTTCGTCTTTGGTGTATTCTCCATTTTCATCGACTAACGGTCCAACAGTTGAAGTAACTACTTTTTTCTTTCTGATATAACTATAGAATTCTTTCGGGTTTGTTTTACTTTGATTCGCAACATGTAACTCCAGGGTCTTTTTAATTTGCTTAATTAACTTTTTGGCTTTGCGTCGTAGCTCTACAAATTTCACCCGTTCTTCGTCATTTTGTGAGGATTTTAATCTATCATTAGCAAATTTTTTAGCAAGCAGACAGTCTGAAATATCTTTATTCCACCATTTGGGCTTATCATTTTGGCCTGGACGCTGTATTTTCGATGGTATGCAGTCTTGCACTGCCTTAAGGTAAGTGGTTGTGAAACACTCCCAAGATGTATTTATGTCGTTATTGTTAGTCAGAAAGCTCCAGTCAGTTTCTTTAAGTTTTGATTTAAGTTTATGAAAATTTGCTTTCTTGAAATTAGGGACTTTCTCAATGCTGCTATTTGATTTGTTACTAGTAAACTTTAAAGTGAAAGTTATCGTACGATGGTCGCTGTTACTGAATTCATCACCAACATTCAAATTCTCTATTAATTCTTCTTTTGTTGCGAGTACAAGGTCAAGCACATTATTACCACGGGTCGGAGATTGTACAAATTGAAAAAGTGAACTCTCTTGCAAGTTAGCATAGAGGTCGTGTCCAGAGTGTGAAGTAAGAATATCGCCCCATTTAGTCACGGGTAAGTTGAAATCGCCAAGAATTACGGTATCTTGTATGTTAGTTATTTCTGCAATTTGTTTATAAATTTCACTGTCAGTTTGCACTGATTGAGATGGGGGTCTGTATAATAAAGCTAGTGTTATTTTAGTTCCTCGTTTATTATTTAATAGTACGTAAGATATGTCTATATTCGCAATTTGAGGTTTTGACATTAAGACAGGATTAAGACTTTCCTTTATAAAAAACATAACTCCTCCTCCATTTCTATTGATCCGACTTTTCTCAAACATTGTATAACCAGGAAGCGTATATTCGGCTAAAAAGTCTCTGTCTTCCGTATTTAACCAAGATTCTGTAATGCCGATTATATCATAATGTTCTGTAAACACGATTTCCTCTAGATCTGAAAATTTATTGCGTATGCTACGAGCATTTACATAAAACACCTTAAGAGTATTAGAGTTGGATGTTACTGATTGTGCATTGTCTGAATTTTCAGTTCGTATTTGACTTACACTACCCTGTCTTGGGTCTGGTTGACCCCGTTTTTTGAACGGAAATCCTTGACTGCGTCGTTCAGCAGACGACCAAGACGTGCAGCTCCTACTTCATTGAGATGTACACCATCTCCTGAAAACAAAGATTTATCATAGTAAAAATTATCCCACGTGTCGACAAAGCCGATGTTCTCCTCCCTGCAGAGTTTGGCTAGTCGGCGATTTGTACTGGTAGCTATGTTGTAGAATCGGTTTTCTACATCAATCCGGGGAACAATTCCTGAAATTAAGATTCTATTAGATTTTTCCTTGAAGGACCTGATCAGCCGCCGGTACTTGCAAAGTAGTTCCTCTGACCGCGTCCGTTGGACATCGTTAGATCCAACGTGGATGACGTACGTAGTGCTTGCGGGGGCGAGCCTGGAAACCTCTTCCAGAGCCGCAACAATGTCGTCCACGCCGCCACCTGGGATACAGAATCGCTTTCTGGTCCTGGGTGCCCTGGCGCAGAACTCGGTTAGTTGGCCACGGACCATGGAGTCGCCCACAAGCCGAACTTCTTCCGTTTCCTCTTCCTCGTCAATAGCCAGAATTTTGAAGCGGTTTTGGCATGTTGTCGGGATGACCTTCCTGGTACTGGTACTGGGATGGACATTGTTTCTCACTAACTGAAAGTTGTCCTGGGGGGGAGTGAGAGTAGAGTCATTATTATTATCTGCAACATCTAAGGTAGCTGCTGGTGTGGGTACCGGTACTGTATGCACTGGAATGGCGGTTGACATAGTAGTGGTTTCTTGGGCCGAGGGCACTCCTACGTTGAGTGTGGCAAATTCTTGAAGGGATTCAAGCTTCGTAGTCAGGGCATCGATCTTGCGGTGAGCTGCATTCAATTCATCCGCAATCTTCTCTCGGAGCTGGCAAAATCTATAAATTTGGACATCAGTATCAACAAACATGGTAGGGCCAAATTTACCGGAACAACTCGTGCAGGTTCGTTGCGGCGCCATGACGATATAATCACAATATGCCTGAAAATCACACAAATTTATGTTAGCAAAATGGTACAATTAAAGCCTGAAAATCACAAAAAAATGTATATTAGCAATGTGATACAATTAATTCCTGAAAATCACAAAAAAATTTGTTAGCAATATGATAAAATTAATATGCCTGTAAATCACAAAAAATATGTTAGCAATAGAACACAATTTATGCCTGAAAAAACAAAAATTTATGTTAGCAGTATGACACAGTTAAAGCCTGAAAATCACAAATGGACTAGAAATTTGTTACAAAATTTACTGGAAAAAAAAGTGGGAGAGGGTTAATGTAGCCTAGTGAAAAAACTGGAAAACAGTATACAGTACAGTAACAAAAAAATATTTGTTAGCAATATGGTACAATTAATGCCTGTAAATCACAAAAATAATATGTTAATCACAAAAAGAATATTATGGCTGTAAATCACAAAAAATATGTTAGCAATAGAACACAATTTATGCCTGAAAAAAAAAAAAAAAAATTGTTTTTGATGTTAGCAGTATGACACAGTTAAAGCCTGAAAATTGTAAATGGACTAGTAATTTGTTACAAAATTTACTGGGAGAAAAAAAGGGGAGAGGGTTAATTTAGCCTAGTGAGAACACTGGAAAGCAGTATACAGTACAGTAACAACAAATATTGGTTAGCAATATGGTACAATTAATGCCTGTAAATCACAAAAAGAATATGTTGATCACAAAAAGAATATGTTAGCAATAGAACACAATTTTATGCCTGAAAATAAAAATAAAATTATGTTAGCAGTATGACACAGTTAGGCTAAAGCCTGTATATTAGTTTATACAGTGGTCGACACAATAATAATAATAATGGAGTTAGTAATATCCCTGGCAAGAGTGTGAGAGGCCTATTATGGTGACAAGTATCTGAAATGCTATTGGCTAGACTTTGATATATAAAATACAAGAAGAGGGTTTGTTTATGCGTACACAGGTGGCGCTGGTATCGGCGGCGTCTCTACTAACCTGACAAATAGAATTTTGAAAAACAAACGTTTATCAGTCAAAACTACAGTACAATGTCATGCAAGATAACTACTGGGTGGTTTGCTAAGCACTTAACTACAGTGAGGGCTAAAATATCTACAATAAGTGCTAGAACTTTATAATATGAAACAAGCAAATAGTTTGTTTACTTTAGAGCGTCGGTCGTCACTAACCGGTACAAATGTAAACAAAAGCAGTCTCGATAAACAAACGTTTATCAGTCAAAAACACAGCAAAATTACATGCAAAGCAACTACAGGGCAGTTAAGCTAGAGCTTAGCTACAGCTCATGCAAACAAATAAGGGGATGAGTAATGGAGTACTCAAGTTATGGTCAGATTTCGAGCAGCGAGAGAGAAGTGCTGTTGGCGGGTTGGCGCGTCGGGCTTCTCTGAGTGTGACCATCAAGGGGATGTCACAGTAAGTAGACTGTGTGGGGTGGTGCCAACATGGGGTGCCACTACCATGATGTGAGTGTGACCATAAAGGGGATGTCACAGTAAGTAGACTGTGTGGTAAGGTACCAACATGGGGCGCCAATACCATGATGTGAGTGTGACCATAAAGGGGATGTCACAGTAAGTAGACTGTGTGGTGTGGTGCCAACATGGGGTGCCAGTACCATGATGTGAGTGTGACCATAAAGGAGATGTCACAGTAAGTAGACTGTATGGGGTGGTGCCAACATGGGGTGTCAGTACCATGATGTGAGTGTGACCATAAAGGGGATGTCACAGTAAGTAGACTGTGTGGTGTGGTGCCAACATGGGGTGCCAGTACCATGATGTGAGTGTGACCATAAAGGGGATATCACAGTAAGTAGACTGTATGGTGTGGTGCCAACATGGGGTGCCAGTACCATGATGTGAGTGTGACCATAAAGGGGATGTCACAGTAAGTAGACTGTATGGTGTGGTGCCAACATGGGGTGTCAGCACCATGATGTGAGTGTGACCATAAAGGGGATGTCACAGTAAGTAGACTGTATGGGGTGGTGCCAACATGGGGTGTCAGTACCATGATGTGAGTGTGACCATAAAGGGGATGTCACAGTAAGTAGACTGTATGGTGTGGTGCCAACATGGGGTGCCAGTACCATGATGTGAGTGTGACCATAAAGGGGATGTCACAGTAAGTAGACTGTATGGGGTGGTGCCAACATGGGGTGTCAGTACCATGATGTGAGTGTGACCATAAAGGGGATGTCACAGTAAGTAGACTGTGTGGTGTGGTGCCAACATGGGGTGCCAGTACCATGCTGTGAGTGTGATCATAAAGGGAATGTCACAGTAAGTAGACTGTGTGGTGTGGTGCCAACATGGGGTGCCAGTACCATGATGTGAGTGTGACCAGTAAGGGGATGTCACAGTAAGTAGACTGTGTGGGGTGGTGCCAACATGGGGTGCCAGTACCATGATGTGAGTGTGACCATAAAGGGGATGTCACAGTAAGTAAACTGTGTGGGGTGGTGCCAACATGGGGTGTCAGTACCTTGATGTTAGTGTGACCATAAAGGGAATGTCACAGTAAGTAAACTGTGTGGGGTGGTGCCAACATGGGGTGTCAGTACCATGATGTGAGTGTTACCATAAAGGGGATGTCACAGTAAGTAGACTGTGTGGGGTGGTGCCAACATGGGGTGTCAGTACCATGATGTGAGTGTGACCATAAAGGGATGTCACAGTAAGTAGGCTGTGTGGTGTGGTGCCAACATGGGGTGCCAGTACCATGATGTGAGTCTGACCATAAAGGGGATGTCACAGTAAGTAGACTGTGTGGGGTGGTGCCAACATGGGGTGTCAGTACCATGATGTGAGTGTGACCATAAAGGGGATGTCACAGTAAGTAGACTGTGTGGGGTGGTGCCAACATGGGGTGCCAGTACCATGATGTGAGTGTGACCATAAAGGGGATGTCACAGTAAGTAGACTGTGTGGTGTGGTGCCAACATGGGGTGCCAGTACCATGATGTGAGTGTGACCATAAAGGGGATGTCACAGTAAGTAGACTGTGTGGTGTGGTGCCAACATGGGGTGCCAGTACCATGATGTGAGTGTGACCATAAAGGGGATGTCACAGTAAGTAAACTGTGTGGGGTGGTGCCAACATGGGGTGTCAGTACCATGATGTGAGTGTTACCATAAAGGGGATGTCACAGTAAGTAGACTGTGTGGTGTGGTGCCAACATGGGGTGTCAGTACCATGATGCGAGTGTGACCATAAAGTACAAAGGAGTACAAAGGAAATCAAGCAACAACAGATCCAGTGACCCTTCTAGGTTGCTTGTCCTCCAAAACACTGAGGATCAAGTGTCCAAACAGTGGTTTAGAGTGGGTAAGGGAACATTGGAAAGGGAATTACTGCCCTGGAACTAATGTCCGTGGCAGGATTAGGAAGTTAGTAGGGGACATATGGGTTAGTAACTGAGGGGGGGATAAAATAAAGTTATTCATTTACAAACGCAGTCAGTCGCGGGTTTGATGCGAGATATTTGTCTAGGCGGAGTTTAAATGAATCAACGGTGATGCAGTCTATAACGTTTCGGGGAAGCCCATTCCACAAGTTGACAACTCGATTGAAGAAGAAATTCTTAGATTCGTGCGAGTTAAAAGATTTACCAATAATTTTGCAACCGTTTCCCCGCGTGTAATTAGATTGGTCGATAGTGAAGTACTTACTACAGTTCATATTGTCGATGCCTTTGATGATTTTGAACACTTGAATTAAGTCGCCTCTTAATCTGCGCTGGGTTAAAGGAAATAGATTTAATTCTCTAAGACGCTCTTCGTATGGTTTGTTCTTTAGGCTAGGTATCATTTTGGTAACTCTACGTTGAACTCGTTCTAGCTTGTTTATATCTTTTTGGTAATAAGGGCACCAGGATTGAACGCAGTATTCCAGAAGAGGGCGGACTAAGGAATTGTAAAGGGTTAGGATAACTTCTTTGGATTTATGCTCAAATGACCTGCCTATAAAGCCAATTATTTTGTTTGCCTTCTTAACAACTTCTGAACATTGTTGACTCGGTTTTAGGTTACTCGATATTGTTACTCCCAGATCGGTTTCTCTGTTTACATTCTTAAGCTGAGTGCCATTCATCGAATAGTTTGCTTTCTCATTTAGGTATCCGATATGTAGTACTTTACATTTATCCGCATTGAAACTCATTTGCCAAATTTGGGCCCAACATGACAATTTATCTAGATTGTGTTGCATATCGTCAACTTGTTCTTTTGAGAGTACGCTATTTGCAATTTTTGTATCGTCAGCAAATTTTGAGATTGTACAGGTGAGACCCTCATCTATGTCGTTGATGTAAATTAGAAAGATAATTGGTCGTAGTACCGATCCCTGGGGTACCCCGCTACTTACATTGGTCCATTTTGATGCCTTACCGTTTATGACTACTCTTTGCTTTCTGTCGCTGAGCCAATTTTCTATCCATTTCAACACACCGTCTTGTATTCCATGCGCTTTTAGTTTTAGCAGTAAACGTTTGTGGGGAACTTTGTCAAAGGCCTTTTGAAAATCAAGATATATAATATCTACAGCTTTACTCTCATCGTAGAGGTTGAGGATATCGTGGAAGAAGTCTAAGAGGTTTGTTAAACAGGAACGTTTTTTACGAAAACCGTGTTGAGTATCTTTAAGTATGTTATTTTCCTCTAAGTGATTTACGAGTCTGTCTCTTATGACCGTTTCTAGCATTTTACATACAACTGAGGTTAAGCTAATTGGACGATAGTTACTGGATAGGGATTTGCTGCCTTTTTTGAATATCGGTGTTACGTTGGCTAGCTTCCACTGATCGGGCATAGTTCCAGACTGCAAGGATTTATTGAATAGTAATGTCAGTGGTTTAGAGAGCTCATCCTTAGCTTCCTTTAGAACTCTAGGCGAGATTGTGTCAGGTCCAGGCGTTTTATTTACCTTGAGTTTATCTAAACAATTCAATACTTCTCTCTCTGTAACGAGAGTGAAGTGGATATCACAGTAAGTAGACTGTGTGGTGTGGTGCCAACATGGGGTGTCAGTACCATGATGTGAATTTGACCATAAAGGGGATGTCACAGTAAGTAGACTGTGTGATGTGGTGCCAACATGGGGTGTCAGTACCATGATGTGAGTGTGACCATAAAGGGGATGTCACAGTAACTAGACTGTGTGGGGTGGTGCCCACATGGTGTGCTAGTACCATGATATGGTTGTGACCATGGAGGTGGTGCCACAGTAACTGTAGACGGTGTTAGTTTGTGCCAGAATTGGGTGCTACTACCTACCATCGGGTGCGTGGTGGCAAATGCCCATCACAAGCGTTATTGCCCAGCCACCCTCCCATTCATGCCGGGTTCGGGGAGACTTCTCGCATATTTAATTACAATTATCACTATTTTTACTGATTTGGCCAGCTGATATCTGGCTAAATAATAGAAAACAATCGCTAATTGTTTTGTTTTATATTAATACCTATATTTCAAAACTAACACATCATGTTATTATATAACTTTATAAGAGTTGCCTAATAAAGATGGTGGTGAGGGAATTTCTTGTCAACAATAATACAGTGGGAAGTATAATAATTAGAGGTAGCTCAATACACAAGCCAGTATAAAATACAGGATTAAATTGAATTGTGTTTCGGGTGTTTGAGCAGGAACGGAATGTGATGCAGAACTTTTTTATTCGCGATACATTTTCTCCTGCGAACCAAACGCAGCTAGAAAATACTGCCTTGCAGTAAATGCATAGTAATTGGTCAGTGCCTTAAGAATTGACCAAAACAACTCAAATGTAAAGTACATCATTACAATTAAGGACCAATTAAAACATCTATAATTATCAAAACTTAATCCACAGTCCAGGGTTGGTTGAATTCAAGATGTTCGTTAACAAATATAAACATACATGAACAATATATAACATGGGGAGGTAGTTGGATTTTCTGGTCCTCTTTCTTCATATTAAGTCCCATTATTTTTTAATATTTTAAGACCTTCGGCCCATTAGTTTGGCGATTGTAAGACATTAAACCCATTTTGTTGTCAATATTAAGACTTTTCCTGCCATTTAGGCGTCGTTTTTTTTTCTTGGGGAGCGATAGCGAGTCTGTAAATTACGAAATTAACTTTCGGCCGTGACATTTTTATACCGATAACTTTACAATTATATCTAGAAGGGGGATCTTGGGATGTATATACAAGTTTGATGGAGGAAACATTATAATATGAATGAATGAATATATAAAGAAAACGACCAAAATATATACCTTTCCCCCTTAAACTTATGCGTCCATTTAAACATTCACGGACATAAATCACTGAACACCTGATGAGGAAATGACCAACTACTGTAAACAATTGGACATTCGCAATTAATTCAGGTTTCATAATGTAGCGATACACTCAATTTTGTATGTGTCTCAATATATACATATACATTCATACATAAACAAATATTAAAGACCGAGTGCTCCACGCGAAGTGCGGTTCCGGTCTCATGTTCTAATGGCGGCATTCCAGGCAACTTGTTCAGAGCTGCCTCACTTGTCAGGTTCTTTGATTTAAGATCAGCCTGCAAGGTCTGACCCCACGTGTTTATTGGCTTTCCCCTTGGTGCAGCTCCTTCTACGTTCATGGACTTGCATCTTTTCACCCAACTTAGTTCATCCATCCTCTCCACATGTCCAAACCATCCAAGCCTGCTAGTATGCATCTCATCACTGATACTCTTGATATCTAACCTTCTCCTTAGCTCTTCACTTGATATACAATCTTGCAGTTTGGTACCAAACATCCATCTCACCATTTTCATCTCAATATGGTCCATTCTGTTAATATCATCCACTTTGACAGGCCACGTTTCTGAAGCATATGTCATTACGCTTCTCTTCTTACGCATGAAGCGTACACCTTTCCTTCAAGGGGAGAGGGAGTCTTATGGTGAGTAGTGGCAACAGTTCTCTAAACTTTCCCCAGTCACATCTTATCCTGGCAATAGTGGCGACCTCAGCTCCATCACTGGCAGATATGGTCTCACCCAAGTAACAAAACTTGTCCACCATCTCCAGTGCCTCATTGCCGAGCCAGTCATTGAACATAAGCTCATCTTTGCATACTATGCCTACAAACTTCTCAATTTTGGACTTCTTTCTCAGTAGAGGTCCCTTTATTCTAGTGCAGCACTTCTTCTTGTGATGTACCCAGAAGCGGCAAATGCTGCACTGTATTGAATTCGTGGCCACCCCTTTTCTGCATACTGCACATGGGTATGCAGCACTTATTTCTACCTTTCCTAGCCCAAATCTACTGTGTAAAACCATGATTATATATATAATAACTCTTAACCCTTCATTTGCCATGCTCTCTCTCCATCTTCTGAACATAGCCACGACATCCTGCGCACTGTCTGCGATAAGTACTAGGTCATCTGCAGATTGCAGTTCCCTGGGGAGCCCAGGTCTGAAATCACCAGATACTGCCTCCAGATCAACAACAAAGAGGAGAGGGCTTTACACAGCGCCCTGGTGGACTCCGGCGCTAACTGTAACTCCTCACTCAGTACACCTTTTACCCTCACTGCTGTTTTGCGAGTCCTTGTACATCTTCATTATCACACGTACCAGCCACTCTTCTACGCCAACTTTTCTCATAGCCCACTGCACAACTTTTCTGGGCACCCTATCAAAGGCCTTCTCCAGTTCTACAAACGCAAGTAACAGATCCCTATCTTTAAGTAGATATCTTGCCTGCAGTTGCGTGACTATGAAGATAGCATCGATCGTGCTAGGTCCTAGCATGAAACTTAACTGCAGTCACCTACACAGAGAGTAATCCAGCTAGCTCTCACAAAACACCTATTTTTACCTCTACACTAAACAAACAAAGCACACTTCTTCCAATACGCCAAATGTTTATTCAAATGTCGACTCACAAACCAGCCTAGGATTTCCCAGGGGAGAGAGTGTTGGGGGGTGGGGGGACTAAAAAAGCCCCCATATTCACCAAACGTTTCCCTAAAGACCCTCAAAATGTTCTGGACCCTGGCCTGTCACTCTGCTAACATTTACCGTATCCCTCTAAAATTCCCTCTGTTGAACATCACCTCTCCTCCGACAAATCTTATATTCCTCACTAAGTCTCAGGTGTCTGTCACTATTGTCAGCAACCCACTCCTATGTTTTCTACCCTAATTTCCAAGCCAAGGATAGATGTTGTATATATGTGCACAACAAGCTTACTTGCAGTTCTGACTGCGACTCGTCTGAATTGTTAATTTTCTGGCTTAAACTTCCCTATCACATTCAAACTAAATATGTATGTGCTGTCTATCTCACTCCTAACTCTACTGACTTTTCCAAATTCTGTGACTATCTGAAAATAAATCTAGAGCGTAATAGTAACATAAAAAGAAACATAGGAAATCCACAAATTTGAATAAGTGAGCTAGATACTATGGCATCCGAGTGTACATAAATCATATTAGTTTTAGGTTAGGATCGGAGCGACGATCACCCTCCCAAAATGTAAGCAAGACAAAGATTAGGAGCTCGAACTATGCATTTGTGTGTGCCCCTACACACATCACAGAAGTTGTTGTTGTTGTTGTTGTTGTTGTTCCCCAAGCTGCCTGGCCGAACAGCCCCAAGGCCCCGAGCAAGGCCAAGGCCATAACCGAGCGCCCCCACAGAACCCTCCCCGCCGACCACAACAAAGCCTGGGTGACCGAAGCCACTCCATGGCGGGGAGCTTGAGGAGGGTGCGGAAACGCCCGGGAAACCAAAGCCCCACCCAGGGCCCTGTGCCCCTCAGCAATTATGAAGAGAAAGTTGAGGGGCAAGGGAAAAATGTGACGCTTTGGCTTCCAATCTTGGTAGATTGGGAGGTCAATCCACGTTAGAGACGCCGTCACTTGAGATCTAGAAAATATATAAGTAAAAGGAACAGTCAGAGTAAGCTATGGGTATGGCAGAGATTGCTCAGTTCTCACTCTGATAGACCAGCCCATCACCACATGACTAGAACCCAATCCTCTCAGCATCAGCTAGGAAAGGCCCTAGAAAGCCGCCTTTGGCGGGGGATAGCTCCCCTATTTCAACCCTTTTCGGGGTTGGGCACCCGCCAACATCACAGAAGTTATAATAATTACTAGTACTTATGGTGTTGGTGATTGTGGTAGTATTTTCCATGATGATGATGATCTGTAGGGATAGTGTGTCTGATTGTAGTAATGATAGTTGTGGTGATTATGGTAGCAGTTATGATGTCGACAGTAGTGATGATGATATTTATTATAGTAGTGATCTGAAGGTAAATGCGGGGAAGAGGAAGGTAATGGTCTTCAAAAGGGGTGAAGCCACAG